>JAFVLL020012002.1:0-40681 GCA_021397915.2 Tor tambroides
AAAACTCATGCATATGAAGCTGTATATATGACGACAACGTTCAAAAGTATCAGTTTTCAAATCGTGCAGGATGTTAAAATTGTTTTGAAGTCATATCATAACATTTTCCAACTAATTGTGTGAAAATTAGCCTTTATTAATCAAAAATATACCTGTAAATTATACTTTCGTGTGAAAAAGAATAAAAGTTTTACTGCCTCTAGTGTTCATTTCAACTGGAAACTGCAGCGATTTGTATGTACAGGTACGTTTTTTCAGTTTTGCAGAAATGTATGAGTAGGCACGTATTTCCAATGAGCCTAGGTTGACTTTTCATGCATGGAAAATAAATTTAAAAATATTGTGTTTTCCATATAATAACAGCTCATATTGACCAAGTCTGTAATAAATACATACATACATAAATAAATAAATAAATACAAAATATGAAATTTGTCCACACAGCATTATTCGTTGTTCATCTTTCCCTTGAATGTGCTAGAGAACCTTAAATTTAGATATTCCACACACAATGCTATTGTTTTACTTAAGAGGATTTGGAATATAGTGCATTTTTAGTCCATTTTGCTATTGTTATGATATTATTATGGTGCTTTTTTGGAGTTTGTTGGGAGAAATTCTCCAAATTCTTGGTCAACCAAACTGTTTCGGCCTAAAATATTTACTTGAAGTACCCCCTGGGATTTTAAGTTAATATTTCGATAATTAAACAACACATTTGCATGCTCTTTGATGTTTGTTAATGGTCAAATGGGAAACACCAGTGTGGGAAACCCTGTTGTACGAGAAAGAGCTATGTAAAAAAAAATATTTCTGTGTTCCTCAGAAAAAAAGACATAGAAATGACCTGAGGGTGAATAAATAATGACAGAATTTTCATTTTTGCATATAATATTGCTTTATCCAATCTTCATGACAGCTCAGTGTCAGAAACCCTCTGGGTGACCTCAGGCTACTCCGTTTTCAAAGCAGTTTATTTTCCAGAAGTTTATGTGTGAATACATGTGGTGCTTATTAACAACACAACAATATCCATATGGCAGAATGCGAGTACTGAGAAATAAGTGTCTTTGCCAATTGCAATATTTAGACGGCTGAACAGCTTGTTGTGATAGTTTGTTTCTTTAATAAATCATAGCGTGGATTAGACGCTAAACATATCTTGTGGTTTGGAGAGAAAGAGTGTTTATAACTGATGACGTACAGTGTAGTTTATTGTTTCTCTTTTATTCTTCAGGGAAACGGCATTTTGTTAGAAAACAAAGTTTTTCTACAAGTCTTGGAATATTGAGCATTCAAAGTGTGACATTTTTGTTTGAAAAACAGCAAAGCTGAATTATAATTATGCACATACAGTACATTTAGTTTAGTTCTGTGTTTGTAAAATAGGCTGTCAGCACACGCCTGATCCATCGTGTCAAAGCACTCTCAGATGGATGCATTAGCAGGAGAATGCTCTCCACAGACTGAGTAAAGCTCCATGGGACGGGAGAGACTTAAATGAATTACGCGTTAAATGATCAGATGGAATTCTCATCTGTTCCTGGCTTTAACATTGTTCGGAGAGTGGAATTCAATTTGGATGTATTAGTTAACCCATCGAGGAGCGGGAGCGAGGCTCTTCCGCCGGCCTTTGGCTTCGACAGATTCTCCACAAATCTGATAAAGCTGTTTTGTGAAAGAACTACATTGAATTGTTTCACTACGTTGGATACGAACGGCTGCTTGCGAGCCATTGGCGCTGCCCGCATTCTCCACCATATGACGCGAAAGATTTCACTCCCGCTTGTGTTTGTGAGTCAGTCCTAGATCTGTTAGATTGTAGATTTGATGCTTACACCGAGCTCAGAGCGTTGCCAGCCTTCTGGAGCTGATAATATTCCACCACCACCCAACCAGCCTCAAGCTAAGGAGAGAAATCCCAAGCTCCCACAAGTCATTGAACAGATTCCAGTGTCCACCCCCCTCCGTCTCTGCCTCTTTCCACTGAGAGCTTGCAAAAGAAGGGCCAGAGGAGCCATATTATCTGACTTCAGTTTGCAAATGGCACTGGAAAATCTTAAAGCCCCGTGAAGCGCAATGTCCTTTGGCAAAAATGTCAATTGTTTCGATTTTCTCATTCATACGCTTGCAAACTTCTTTAGTAGCACCACATTATTTCATCTGCAGATAGTCTTCATAGGCAATAATGTTGTCGCTTGCAAAGCGGGATGTAGGGAAATGCGGATCTCAGTTGGAAGTGGTTACATAATCCAAAGTTTTTTAAAGCAATGTACTTTTGGATGACCCTTGTGATACTGTATATATTTCCCCAAATTGTAAAATCCATCCTCAGGGTGGTGACCTATATATCTGCGAAGAGTTCTACGTCACTTCCTCCTCCCTGCCGATCCATTACGATATGTTTTCTCCGTCAAAGGAGTGATGTCTTACTAGACTGCATCTGAGATATTTTTCTCTATTTCTGGGTTGAAGCATGTGCCCACATTTAGAATGTTGGTGCGAAGTAACCTGGCAACCGTAATCTGCAATATGTGCCGCTCCGTGAGAGAAATGATCTCTCGCAGTTGGAGCGGTGATGCACGACGTTGGAAAGATTCATGTTAATAGAGCGCTGGTCGCTGCTTTGACACGTGAGTGAAGGAAAGACATGGAGGACAGCCGATACTGGGTCAGCCACTCATATCCAATCCTCTTGCTAAAATTGTTACCTCTGGAGGGGAGATTACAGATGTAAGAGCCAGTGATAGGGTTTGGGGTTCGGATAGCACTCCATTGGATGCCAGATGATGAGTTAAACCCCTTCCAGGTGAAAAGAGAGTAGAAGGGAGTTTTTATTTACACTGTGCACCCATTTCAATGTTTTAATTATGTTTATTCACCTCGGTGGCACTTAGGGTTCCTAAAGGTCTGTTTTCCTGGTATGTGTCAGCGGTGATTGATGGCAGTTGGTCTGGTTATTTTCTGACTGAGATGTCACACTGATGATTTAGTGGCCATTTGAGTTGGGAAGTGGACATTTGTCTGTTAGAATATTCCAGTTCAGTAAAGGTCGAGATCAGTCAATAGAATCAAGTGGTTGATGAAAAAAATTCATTTCCACTTGTCCCTTCTGCAAAAATCTGTCTTACAATGAGGCACTTTTAGTGGAAGTGCATGGGATCCAATTTTAATTCACTGTTACAACAGTAGATGGGAGGAAAAATTAGATTTCAGTGCTTTTGGGTTTGCATTATATTTGTATACTACTGAAATGTTGCATTTCCGTTGTGTTGTGTCCCCTAAGAAACTTTGTACTATCGGAAAAATATTGCATTCTATAAGAAACTTGGCATTTTCTCGCAAAGCATTTGCATTCTCTTACAAAACTATTGTTTCCCTGAGAAACTTTGTTCACTAGAAAAAGCTATGGTGGTCCAGTAGTGCACAGCACAACAAAATCTCCACAATACAACGAAATCGCCACAACACAACACATAGGACTAATTTCGTTATGTTGTGCTAATTTCGTTGTGTTGTGGCTTGTTTCAATTATGTTGTGCTAATTTCATTGTGTTGTGACTTTTTTCTGTTGTGCTGTGGCTTGTTTCCTTTGTGTTTCAACTTGTTTCCGTTGTGTTGTGACTTGTTTCCATTGTGTTGTGCTAATTTCGTTGTGTTGTGGCTTGTTGCCGTTGTGTTGTGACTTTTTTCTGTCGTGTTGTGGCTTGTTTCTATTTTGTTGTGACTTTTTTCTGTTGTGTTGTGACTTTTTTCTGTTGTGTTGTGGATTGTTTCCATTGTGTTGTGGATTGTTTCCGTTGTGCTGTGGAGATTTCGTTGTGTTGTGCACTACTGGTCCACCGTAGAAAGCACTTCTCTAGCAAGAAACTTTCACAAGTTTTGTGAGCGAATACAAAGTTTCTCAGGGAAACACAAATGATTTGTGAGCGAACATAAGTATTACAAGAGAACACAAAAGCATTTAAATATACATTTTTCCTCCCATTTCATTTTTTTTTCATCACAATTTTCATCCTTTTAGTTCCATAGTATTGACACAAGATGTAAATAAATGTTAACATGTTTTTAATGTGGAAAAAAAAATCGATTGCTAACATTTTCTATGTAGTTATATCCAATTTATGACTTTGTTGCCATGACAACACAATGTCTATAACACTAAAATGGCCATGAAAACAGCTTTACAGCTTGAATAATACACAAGTTTTAACAGATGAATTAATGTAAGTGCTTTTTTAAAATTATATGCTTCGCATTTCTGCTGTTAAATTATCCATAAATTGTCCCCATTTACTTCCATTGTAAGTGCCGCATTGTGACCTTGTGTTACGAGGGAACATTATGCTGCAAATGCTGCTGATTGAGCATAACTCATATTGAACCCAGAATCTGAAAGTCATCTTTTCCATATGTTCACCGTCCCTGCTGTTTGCCCTCTTTCTCTTTCTGTCCCTCTCCCTCATTCTTTCTCTATTCTTTATTTATATGATGACTCATCAAGGCACAGCTTCACCTGAAAGTTTTTGCAGAAATGATATATCAAACGCACGATCCCCCAGATCTGTCAGCGGCTCACCAGCAGCTAATATCCTGACTCCAGATTTAGGTATTGTGTCTACACTGCAAAGTAATTTTGTGTCGAGTCATCAGATGTAAGATAAGCGCTAAGGTCTCTATGAAAAGTTTACAATGCGACAATAAAGCACCATTATCATGTCGGAGGGAAATCAACTTGGGGCTGATGAGCAATTCCTCAAGGCATCAAAATTCATCGCATGCCGTTTTCATGAACGGGAGGGCATGCCTCTGAGGTAACACTTTCAGATGAAAGAGTCCTTTCCGTTCCTTCAAATAAATGGATGTTTCTGTGTGAGGATGTAATGGCTCGTGGCGCGCATTGTGGCTGGTGTGAGGTTGTAGGACTCTGACTTCATTGATATTCTGATGATTTTTCCGCTGCGTCTGAGTAATATGAAAATGCAGTCAGTGAGTAATCATGTTTTATATCAAGACCAAATACAGCGCTTTCAGTGCACACACACACACACCACAGTGACCACACACACTCACGTGCCAGTGCATATCATAGCGATGCATCAAAATAACAGAAAGAACTTAAGAGAAAAAAGCACATACTTATAGGTAGTTTTATTGGTAATTGATGAGACAATGTGGATTTGTGTATGCATATATGTATAGTATAGTTGAAAAAGTACATGGAATATTTGAATTTTTTGAAAATACATTTGTTATACTGCAAAAACACTCATTATTGAATTCTAAAGGCAAAAAGGGGTTATTAAAAAAAATAAAAATAAAAATAAAAAAAAACATTTAAGACTATAATGCTATAATGTTGGACAACTGTGCCATATCTTTGACTGTCATTTATATAAATGTTATTAATATAATAATGTAAAAATATAATCTTATTAATATAATCTTGATAAATAATATAAAATTATATTAAATTATTTATATATATATACATAATTTAATATTATTTAATATTATTTAGTAATATTATAATATATTGATTATATAATTATTAATACAATTATATTATGTTAATAGGATTATATTATTATAATATAATCTTAATAATATAATGTAATATTACTAAATAATATCTATCTATCTATCTATCTATCTATCTATCTATATATATACAGTGCCCTCCATAAGTATTGGAACAGTAAAGACAAAATTGCTCTGTTGGCTGTGGAGTCAAGACATTTGCAAATATGATTAAAAGATGAATATGAGACAAAACTACAGAATGTCACATTTTATTATTAGCCGTTTCAACACATACATGTTTTACCAAATAAAAAGAACAGCACTTTTAGAGTTCATCCCACTCATTGATGTGAGCATAAGTATTGGGACAGCTGAACATAAGGCAGATATAAAAGATTAAAAGCTATTATTTAGTTGCAGATCCCTTGCGCACAATCACAGCAGTGAGTCTGTGACCCATAGACATCACCAGACTCTTGGTCTCATCCTTTGAAATACTTTTCCCAGCCTTTAATGCAGCCAATTCCAATTGTTGCTTGTTTTTGGGAGCTTCTGCCTTTACTCTCCTCTTCAGCTGGTGAAATTCCTGTTCAGTTGGATTTAAATCTGGAGATTGACTTGGGCAATCTAAGACTTTCCATTTCTTTGCCCTTATAAATTCCTTGACTGAACTGGCAGTGTGTTTTGGGTCATTGTCCTGATGCAATATGAAGCACTTCCCAGTGAATCTGGTGGCATTTTCTTGAATATTGGTAGGCAAGATGGTTTTGTACCCTTCCAAATTCATTCTGCTACAGCTGTCATCATATATTAAGTCATCAGTAAAGTTGAGAGGGCCTGTTCCAGAGACAGCCATGCATGCCCATGCCATGACACCACCTCCACCATGCTTTACAGATGAGGCTGTATGCTTGGTATCATTGCAGTTCCCTTTTTTTCCTCCACATTTTTGCTTTCCCATCACTTAGATAAAGGTTAATCTTTGTCTCATCGGTCCATAAACACAGTTCCAAAACTCTTCTGGCTCACCTTTGTGCTTTTTTGCAAACTCTAATCTTGCCTTTCTATTTTTGGTACTGGTCAGAGGTTTGCATCTTGCTGTGTAGCATCTGTAATTCTGTGTCAAAGTCTCCTGAGGACAGTAGATTGTCAGAACATCACCCCAGCTTTCTGGAAGTTGTTGGTGATTTTACAGACACATCTTTTATGGTTCATTTTCACAGCTTTTATGATTTGTCTGTCATCAACTACTGTTGTTTTCTCAGCCGATCAGGTAGTTGTTGGTTGCTGGTGTCGCTGGTGGTTTCCAAACTCTTGATTTCTCCATGCCCTCTGTTTTTGCTATAGCTCTAACTGACTTCCTCTTTTCTTTTAGCATCCAAATTGCTTGCTTTTCTCTCAAAGTCAGCTCCCTCATCTTCATCCTGGTTTGTGTGTGTCATCATCGAATGCAAGATTCAGAATACAGAAGTAATGGATATAACTGATACGACACATTCCCTGCTTTTAATATCTGAAGAATTAATGCAACAGGACACAGCTGATCACTCAGAAAGACCTGTGAGGCAACTGCTTCAATACTTATGCTCACATCTGATAGGGGGATGAAACTCTAAAAGTGCTGAACTTCTTAGCTGGTAAAACATCTATGTGTTGAATCACCCAATAATAAAATGTGACATTCTGTAGTTTTGTCTCATATTCATCTTTTAATCATATTTGTAAATGTCTTGACTCCACAGCCAACAGAGCAATTTTGTCTTTACTGTTCCAATGCTTTTGGAGGGCACTGTGTATATATATATATATATATATATATACATATTTATATATATATATATACACACACACACACACACGTTATATTTTCAGATTTAATAGTATTTATAATTTAGAAATATTTTACCCTAATTGAACCATGGACATGTTATGAAATAATTAGTCTTATGTAAAAATTAATCTACTTTAATTTGACACATCTGGGACTGGGACAATATGATCTTGTGTTATTGTCTTATTGCTCACTGTCTTTCATAATGGCTTTTGTTTCCCTCTTGTGCCTGAAATAGCCCTTATAGCACATAATATACACGTCTGACTGTGAACACAAGGCATATTGTGATGAAGAGACCTGCGTAATGTGGAGGTGTAGGAAAGAAAAATATGTAGATGAGTCTTTTTTTCTGTATAAAAAAAGTGAACAAAATATGTTGATGATTAATAACTGATTGTATGAGAAAAATGCTTTCCATCGTACTTCTATCAATGCAGGGCTTCTGAAAGCGTGATGTCCAGGTCACTGGGATATCTTTCAACCATCCGTTGATTAACAAGTAGAAGTTGGCACCCTTGCACGGCATGATTTATTCACTCATCTTTCAAGAAAATAAGTGCCTTTAATGAGCTGAGATGGTTGAATGGGCGTTACGTCCGACGGTTGAGCCGCCTGCCAACCTCCTGATCCTGACACAGCACAAAGTGCCATCCTTCTGAAGGTGTCCTTAAGTCAGACAGGCCTCTATGGCTGTCATGCTCCGGTGGTCAAGGCTTCGTCCTCTCTGGGCTCTGATCCACAGAGGGCTTTTAGCCTTACTGGAGCAGAATGCAAGAGCAAAACATCCAGCAGCACACTTTTTAAATTCAGATTTTATCCTCGTCCTCTCCGGTTCAGAGACAGGACAATGTCAGACAAAACAGAGGGGGTTAAGCTATGGTTGAAGGAAAATAAAAAAGGTTAACCATTTTTGTTCCATTTACTCTGAGAATTTGAATCTGTTTTCAGGATTTAGAGATATAACAGTACTGTACATTTCTTTTTTTCTTTAATTTTATTTTCACATTATACACATATTATTGGAGAGCATTCTCTAAATGTCACAGTCCGATGAAACAGAGTTTATTTCAATCCACTTTTTATATAATAATAATAATAGTTATTATTATTATTATTATTATATAAAATAATAAATAAATAAATAAATAAATAAATAAGAAAAGGAAGGAAAGGATGTGACGTGTGGCCAAGTATGGTGACCCATACTCGGAATTTGTGCTCTGCATTTAACCCATCCAAGTGCACACACACACACACACAGCAGTGAGAAGTGAACACACACGCAAACACACTGTGAACACACACCCAGAGCAGTGGGCAGCCAATGCTGCGGCGCCCGGGGAGCAGTTGGGGGTTTGGTGCCTTGCTCAAGGGTCTCACCTCAGTCATGGTATTGAGGGTGGAGAGAGCGCTGGACATTCACTCCTCCCACCTACAATCCCTGCCGGACCTGAGATTCAAACCCGCGACCTTCAGGTTACAAGTCTGACTCTCTATCCATTAGAATAAGATTAAATAAGATTATTTTTTATAAATATGATTTATATTTTATGAATAAATACAATTATTCTTATTTATTATTATAATAATAAATAAATAAAATATGATTATTATTTTTTATAAATGTTTTATATTTTATTATTATTTTTAATAATAATAATAATAATAATAATAATAATTATTATTATTATTATTTGGTGTTTTGTTGTGATAAATATACACTACAATTCACAAGTTTGGAGTAAGTTTTTTTTTTCTTTAAATAAAGTAAAACTTTTAAGTGACAGTAAAAACTTCTATAATATTACAAAAGATTTTATTTTAAATAATTTTTCTATTTTAAAATAATTTTATTTGAATTTATTGGAACTTTCTATTCATCAAAAAATCCTAAAAAAATATATCACTGTTTCCCCAAAATATTAAGCAGCACTACTGTTTTCAACATTGGTCATAATAAGAAATGTTTCTTGTGCATCAAATTAGCATATTAGAATGATTTCTGAAGGATCATGTGACACTGAAGACTGGAGAAATGATGCTGAAAATTCAGCTTTGTCATCATAGGAATAAATGACTTTTTACAATATATATATTAAAGTACATAAATGCAGCCTTGGTGAGCATAAAGAGACCTTTTTCAAAAGCATTAAAAAAATCTTACTGACACAACATTTTTGAACGGTAGTATATACAGAGTTTATTTAATCACTATGGGACATTTTGGCACATTTAAAGGCAGAGTGTATTACGTGTGACCCCAAACATGCAGAAATAAGATCATTGTCTTGGGCATGCCATGTCACTGTTGAAGTGCTGTGAGTCAGAGTGAGAACTGTGCTGCAGCACAATTTCAATTTCAAGGTATCGATTTTTTTCTCATCACGTTATCATGTTAGTTTTTGTTACCAAGGGGAGGATATTCCTTAGCAACACAAGAAGAGCACCAGAGCTCTGGAGATGAATGACACCTTAATGGTTTTATTAAGCTTGTTTATTACTGTGAATATAAATAGCAGTGCATGTAGATCTGATCCTCATTGTCAGTTATGTGACTCATTTGTAAGTACAATGCAATTATGGGAAATGAATCGTAGGGTTTCTAGAGCAACAGAGAAAAACATTTCATAATTCAGGTTGCTTCATTTAAATCCAAGCAAATTTACTAAAAACAAAATTAATTGCAGTTGCAAACAAACAAATAAAAACTAAATAATTACAACACAAAGAAATGAAAACATTAGAACTGTCATTTTTAAGGTGTTCTTGTTACACGTTAAATGTAGGCTGCTTACTATTATAATAACAATTAATTATGCATAATTACATGCTAGTAACCCTAAGCCGCACCCTAATCCTAACCCTAACCATATAGTAAGTACATGTAGTTAATTAATATTACTCAGTACTTAAATGTAGAATTACAATGTAAAAAGAACACCTTAAAATAAAGTGTAACTTATAATTTAATAATAAATGTTAACTAATAAAACTTTGTAAAGTTTTACCATTATATTATATTATATTGTATTATATTATATTATATTATATTATGGTAACACTTTACGATAATCACATTAGTTAATGTTTGTTAATGCATTAATAATAAGCAATGCATTTGTTACAGTATTTATTCATCTTTGTTAATATTAGTTAATAAAAATACAACTTTTCTTTGTTAGTTCATGTCAGCTCGGGTGCATTAAATAATAGTCTATCAATATTTAAAAAATTTTGATATTAAAAATGTATTAGTAAATTTCAAAATTGACTACGATTAATAAATTAAGTATTTTTAATTGAAAGTTGATGTTAACTAATGTGATGTTAACAAATAGAACCTTATTGTAAAGTGCTACTAGTATAATATAATATAATATAATAATAAATGTTAACTAATAGGACTTTGTAAAGTTCTATTCTATTCTATTCTATTCTATTCTATTCTATTCTATTATAGGAACACTTTAGAACAATATGATTAGTTAATGTTGGTAAATGCATTAATAATGAGCAATGCATTTGTTACAGTATTTGTTAATCTTTGTTAATATTAGTTAATAAAATTACAACTTTTCATTGTTAGTTAATGTCAGCTTGGGTGCATAAAATAATATTAAAATATACAAATCTTGATTTTAAAAATGTATTAGTAAATTTCAAAATGGACTATGATTAATAAATTAAAGGTATTTTTCATGTAGTTGATGTTAATGTTGATGTTAACTAATGTAATGTTAACAAATGGAACCTTATTGTAAAGTGTTACCAATATAATATAATATAATATAATATAATATAATATAATATAATATAATATAATATAATATAATATAATATTTTGATAGTGGCTTCACCATTAAAACATTTTTTTTTTTTCTTAGCAAAGCAGGTTTGCATTTTTTCCTCAGCCAAGCAATGTTCATTACGTGAACAAAATGCACAGCAAAAGTTTTTGCAAAAGCAATTTTTCTGGATTTTTCCAGATGACATTCCGGCAAATATTTACTGCCACCCTGTGTGCCGATGCACAAACTGCAGCATTGCTGTTCCCAAGTTTTCCTCATCCTGAGTGACCTCAAATTAAATGAGTTTCTAACTTCCATGTATTCTGCTCATTTTTATTGCAGTACATTACAGTATGAAATTTGTTTTGGCATCTAAAAACTGTATATAATTAATATATTTATTTTCCTTTCTATCTCAGCTCTTCAATCCTATCTTAACAAAAACTTGTGAATGTTGGGAATGCTTTTGATGTGTAATAGTGAGGAATGTGTTAAGAGTCATGCTGTCACTGACCCTGATGTTTCCCATGGAGTGTTGCCGATCCGCTCTTATCTTTGTGTTTACACGTACTTGCTCACTCTCAGGCCTGTTTCTTGCAGGGTGTGTGAGATTAAAAATTTCAGAGAGACCACCAGTGAGAAAACCACCATTAACTCACTTGGATTCATATACAGGCTGAGCCTGCTGAATATAGTGGGCTTTGAAATTCACCACAGGGTAAGTCCATTTCATAAGCAATATGGTGTCCGGCAGGTGGCACAGACGACAACGAGACGACTCAAATGTTACCTTTAAAGTTGGTGGTGATAGGAGACGTCACGGTGTGACTGTTTACTCTCTAGTATCGACTTTGAAATGAAGGTGGATGGTGAGATCGTTTGGGAGAAAGATGGATACAAACTACTGTGTGCTTTTGTGTATTTGCTTTGCAAATGGTGTTGACTATGATTGCTTCTGCTTGTATGTCACAAGACCAGTTGAATGTGGAGATGTTTCTGTCACTGAATCCTCTAATATGATTTTTGTTGCATTTTATGAACACTGAAGCCTTTGCGAATCCAATAACAGTTGCTACTATGTTTTCCATTCAACATGGCATTGAAATGTGTTGGTATTTGATTTTAGATGAGCATAAATATTGTGTTGTGTTTTCAGTATGGGTGGAGAAAAGCTGGTGGCTTGCATGTTGGTCACTATGTTAAGTCTGACACTAATGAGGTCAGTTTATGGTCAGCACATGCCAGAAGAGCCGTGCTCGGTCCAGATCCTCATCCCTGGACTCAAAGGTACTGCAAATAACTACACCACATTATGTCATCTACACTAATGACACTCATTTGAATGTTATGATCATCAAGGATGTTTATTTTGTTAAAAATACAGTAAAAATTATAATTTTATGAAATATTATTACAATTTAAAATAACTAGTTTAATATATTTTAAAATGTAATTTATTCCTGTTATGCAAAGCTGAATTTTCAGTAGCTATTACTCTAGTTTTCCAGATCCTTCAGAAATCATTCTAATGTGCTGATTTGGTGCTGAAGAAACATTTATTATTATTGTCATTTTTTTAAATTGTCATTTTCATCAATAATAGAAAGTTCCATAGAGCACCATTTATTTCAAATGGATTTTTTTTGTAACATTATAAATGTCTTTACTGTCACTTTTGATAAATTTAATGCATCCTTGCTGAGTAAAATGTATTTATTTTCCTTTGTGTCACACATTAAATTAATCATTTGGTACAATGCACTTATTGTGTACATACATTGTACTTATATTTTAAAAATGCCTGCATGTAATTACATCTGTAATTACATTTATAATTACACTGTTGACCCATGCCTTACACCTTAACCCTCTCTTAAACCTACTAACCTACCACCAAACCTGTCCCTAACCTTAACCGTATCCCATCTCAATAGCTGCAAAAGTGTTTTGCAATACAATATGAACACAATAAGCACATTTTTTGATGTAAGTACATAGTAGTTAAGGCCACTTAATATAAAGTCGGACCTTGAAAGGATTATGGAAAATCCGATAAACAGAAAAGATGCACTATACACTGCAGCAATAGTATAAGTATGCATGTTATTCTGAATCTGAACAGCTTTGTCTGTGCAAGTCCATGACTTTGTTTGTGTATTCCTATAGGTGAAGCAGGAGAGAAAGGAGAGAAAGGAGCACCTGGGAGACCTGGGAGAGTAGGGCCACCTGGAGAGCCAGGTAACAATAAACCGTGTTTTGAGATCTTAATCGAATTATATCAGTGCTTTTTAATTGCTATCCACTTACATGATGAAACAAGACTCAAGTTCCCGAGTCAAGACTCAACTCAAACTTTAAAACCAAGGGACTAAACAGGAAGCTGCCAAATGCTTTACGCTTTAAAGGGCCCCTAAAACTTTCCTTATCTTGCTTTTACATAGTTGAACTCATCTGAGCCAATGTTGTGTTTATAAATGCTTCAACATACTGATAAACAAGGGAATCAAACTCCATTCTGGGAATTACTACATTATTTGGTTCATATCCGTGCTTATTTCTTGTACATATTAAGTTCAAATGTTATTTTCCAGGTCCCCCCGGAGTCAAAGGCCAAAAA
This sequence comes from Tor tambroides, assembly GCA_021397915.2. Lineage (NCBI taxonomy): Eukaryota > Metazoa > Chordata > Actinopteri > Cypriniformes > Cyprinidae > Tor > Tor tambroides. Next base: position 13,763 of record JAFVLL020012002.1, read on the forward strand.
GGCATTGCTGGACGCTATGGGAAGATGGGTCCCACTGGACTCAAAGGTAAAATTGCTGTTCTGAAAGTAATCAGGCTTGTTTTGTCTAACTGCTTAATAATGCAATAGGCTTCTTTTTTTCTAGGTATAAAAGGTGATATGGGAGATCCAGGACCCAAGGGCCCAAATGGAGAGCCAGGTACAGGCCTTTCCGAAATAGAATTCAGTTCATATCAGTTGATAATTGGTTTGAACTCATTAGGAACCAGTTTAATGCTTGGACTGTTCATGTGAATGGTCTCGTATTTAATTTGTCTCCTCAGGCGTCCCCTGTGAGTGTGCACCCTTACGGAAAATGATTGGTGAAATGGATATTCAAGTGGTGCAATTAACCAATGAGCTGAAGTTCATTAAAAATGGTATGTCCAAAAGAAAGAATGAACCATTCTACCAATGTTTATGAGATTACAATAATGTGATGTTGTCAAGTTGATTCATACAGTTGTTCATTTTGATATGCAGGGTGATTGCACATAGACAAAAGTATTTACCCATTAGCCAGAAGCTCTTTTGTTTGACTGTCAGAATGCACTTGTGTGAACGCTGGCTGCTGCGGTGTGATTATAGAAATTCAGATCCTCATTTTTCAGCCCTGCCCTCCCCCGCAGCTGTCGCTGGTATCAAAGAGACAGACAGCAAGGTCTATCTGCTGGTGAAAGAGGAAAAACGCTACAGGGATGCGGAGGTGTTTTGTCAGGGGCGAGGTGGACACCTGGCTATGCCCAAAGACACGGCGGCTAACAGAGCCATCACTGGCTATGTCACCGAAGCTGGCCTCAGTCGAGTGTATATCGGCATTAATGACCTGGAGCGAGAAGGCCACTTTGTGTATGTGGAGCGTTCACCCATGACCACTTTCAGCAAGTGGAAGGAAGGCGAGCCAAACAACGCTTATGATGACGAGGATTGTGTCGAGATGGTGTCTTCAGGCGAGTGGATTGATGTGGCTTGTCACCTCACTATGTACTTTGTGTGTGAGTTTGACAAGGACACAGTATGAGCTTCACTGCTAATCTATAGGGGAAAAAGTCCATTTAGACATGTTTAAAAAAACTCTGGTATTAAAGAAGGCTGAAATTTCATTGAAAAAGGTACTGCATCTTTGGCAACATTTTAAACAGTGACAGCAGTGTAACAGTGTAAAACTGTTCAAAACAACAATTAATTATTATAATTATTATACAATGCAGTTAAAAAGTTTTAGGGTCAGTAAGATTTTGAATGCTTTAAGTGCTCACCAAAGCTGCATTTATTTGATCAGTAAAAACAGAAATATTGTGAAATATTATTGCAATTAAAATAACTGTTTTCTCGTTTAATATATTTTAAAATTTAATTCATTTCTGTGATGGCCAAGCTGAATTTTAGCAGCCATTACTTCAGTGTCTCGTGATCCTTCAGAAATCATTCTTATGTGCTGAATTGCTGCTTAAGAAACATTTCTTCTTATTATCAATGTTATCAAACAGTCCAATATATAAGTGTTATCGAACAGTTGTGCTGCTTAATATTTTTGTGGAAACCGTGATACTTTGGTGACTCGAAAGTTCAAAAGTACAGCACAAACAAAACAAAATCATTTGTAACAGTATTAATGTCTTTACTATCTTGTTGTTTAAAACCTTATATCAATTGAGAGAATGTACGGAATAACTGTACTTTTAAAATGTATTTTTTTAATCACACTGCAGGAATATATGTTTATACAGATCAGTCAACATATGTGGCCCAATCACAATTTTTCAGATGTTACTGCAGACTGAGATACCTTTATTGTGAAAAGTGGACAACTAGTTTATAAAACTACATTTATTTGTAATCAGTTAAATAAATAACAATAAGACTTTCCTATTATCTTATTATATTTACAATTTCAGATTCCACTGATGACCTTTTTTCTTATTGCTTTTCTCTTTTACTACCTTTCTTCCCATTCCAATTTGAATTACATGGTTTATTATTAATATACTGAATAGGTCAGAGTACTTATAGAACTAGCTAACAAGAGCAGATTTACATAATACACAGTCTTCTAGACTGAACTGTAGGGTTGAGGTCAGGAATTGTATTTTTAATGGTCAAACAGTTTATTCTCCCCAGTAAAATGACTGAAATGGCTGTCTCAGTTTACCATTATTAAATCATCCCATTTATTTAATATATTATTGGCAGACTGGGGCAGTGTCAAAGTCACATAAGGAAAAAAAACTATGATCAATAGATGGTATTTATTGTATACCATATCAAAATATATCACAGTCACCAACTACCCATTGTATTAAGTCGTTTTGTAGCATGTTTTGAAGTTATAAATGTGGTATGAAATGGCCTATGAAATGCTGTCAGAAATAAAGAAGTCCTTTTGTGTCATTTCATAGTAGTTAAAGATGAATTTAATTCAGTTTTTATCAATAGATGGATATACACATCCACATATAATACAGTACACATGCCCATATTGCTTTAATTATGATACTATACCAATAATGAAACCACTTATTGTTTGGTTTCTTGAGAATGTACTTTTTATTGGTAACACTTTATTTTAAGGTGTCCTTATTGCACGTTACATGCACTTACTATTATAATAACATTAAATTATGCATAATTACATGCAAGTAACTGTAAGCCAAACCCTAATCCTAACCCTAACCATATAGTAAGTACATGTAGTTGATTAATATTACTCAGTACTTGAATGTAGAAACCCCCCCACCCTCCTTTTTTTTTTTTTTTTTTTTACGGTTCCTACTAATTCTGTGTAATAGTAGTAAATATGGTCAATTATTTCTAAAACATGATACATACTCCAAGGATTCATTATACTTCATATATTTTGTGTGACTTTGGTATTTTCATAAATCAATCAATCAATCAATCAATCAATCAATCAATCAATCAATCAATCAATCAATCAATCTGTGTATATCAAGATCCTAAAACATTCTTTGTCCCGTCTGTATGTTTTTCAGAAGCACTAATAAAATCCCATTGCTCTTTGCAAGGTTTCATCGTTGTCTTGAGGCCTATGTTAAAGTAGTGATATGTCGCTCTCTAGTGGTCACATGTGGCTCTACACACTGTGATTATTTTCTGCGTTTACTGTATGTGCTGACAAGGTCAAGCCGTTCTGGAATTAATTATGCATGAAAATATAACAGCAGGCAGGAAATCTGATTAATTTGGGGCAAAGTGGCAATCTGTACACCTCTGTTGCACGTATAACAGTGTTTTTCCTCATAAATCTTTAAAGATGGAGGGTACTTGAATTTCATAATAGGTCTTTAGAATGAACTTTACAAACATAATCAGGCGACCTGCTTGTGTAAACTGATCTGTTATTCTACACTGGCCATCACACCAAACAGACAATGGCATAAGGAACCTATCCTGCCATAAACTATATACTGAGATCATAAATCTACTAATCAGTTTTTAAATCAGCTTTGACCAGTGACATATTGTCTTTCTTAAAATATGGTAATAAACATTTTCAAGATTTATGTAAAATAAGTATCTAAAATAAAAAGATTTATGTAAAATAAAACAAAGATATAAAAATAAATTATTTTTTATAAATGTTATATAATAAACAAGTAAATAAATAAATAGGGCTATACAAAATGCACCATTCTACGCTGTAAAAAGTGGTAACCTGTGTTACCTTTAAGAGCTATTTCTACCTGATTTAATCCACAAAAATAGTTTTGTTGATATAAATTAATATATTTAGGTTGATTCAGTGATTGTAAATAATATGTTTGACTTTAATAAAACCAGTTAATTTAGATATTTCCATATTCAGATTACTATCTTTTCAGTGTATTGCCTACTTTTTTATTTAGTAATATAAAATGATTTAGCTTTATTATTATTAATAATAATTTTAAACAATGCAATTCGCTCTATAACATTCTTGCCCCTTTTAGTTTATGTATTTATTATTATTTTCTTCCATTCACAGCCAAGTCATTGTAGCCACGTTTTCTAGCACTGAAAAGTTTCTAGAAAAGTTCTTGAAAGGTTAACGTCCATGGGAAGATGATGGCGTTCAAAGGTGCATGATTTCCCAACGCAATGAAAAATAAAAACAGCCTAGTAGGTAAGTTTTTTTCGTAGCTCATTGCCACTAATGTAACACTGTATAATGTTCTTGTAAAAAAGAAAAAAAAGGGCAACATACTGGTTTTATATTAGCATTAGTGAATTCATAATAACACAACAAATAATAATAATAAAAATACATTTCATTATAAAGACTATTTATTAACCCCTTAAAACAAAACTGGAAAAATCACGTTGACACTTATAGATGAAATTGCTATTTTTGAAAAGCTGACCTACAATACACTGTCTCCGACGACAGGAGTAAGTAACACACTGATTAAAATTTAATCTGTTGTTTGGCGGTTGTCTAAAATAAGCTAATTGGATGCCTGACCGCGGCCGTTAAATCTCCAGTTACCTCAGAGCACAGACTAAAATACAACAAACCACATTTTTTTTTAAACACCAGCTATCAAAATAAAAATAAACCGTTACGACGATTACGTAGCCTATGCTTTAATTTTGTTTGTTCAAAGAGAGTTGATGGATTGTAGCATAGCATTCTTGCCATTTCTTGCTATCTTTTTAACATTTTCCTTCCGTTACTATGGAAACTCGTCAACATCTGGCTGCCTCCAGCACGCTGAAGACAACCATTCAAACTTTCGGTTGTGGTTACTAAAATTGTTTTAGGCCTATGTATATATTTAATTTTGGCTTGTCAGCACCTCCCTGTGGATTACTGCAGAGTTGTTTTAGGTCATAATGTCTGGACGGGGGTTTTATGCGCATCCTCCGCCAACCAAAACGGTTATTGTGTTCAGGAACGGAGATGCTTTTTATCCCGGCCAAAAATTTGTTATCAGTCAACGCCAGTCATCCACATTTGACAGCTTTCTGAACACTGTCATTCGAGGCATCACAGCTCACTTTGGGGCAGTGTGAAATATTTACACCCCTAACAAGGGTCACAGGGTGGCGAATCTGGAGCAGCTGGTGCATGGAGAGATAAATGTGGCAGCAGGAGCAGAAAGACTGAAAAAAATGGAGTGAGTTCATTCATTCAGAAGATGGTAATGGTGCAGTTTTCTACAAGAGAGTAGCTAAATTGCTGTGGTATTGTGTTGAATTATATTTAGCCTTTAAAGAAAGAAGTAAAGTTTGATTATGAATTAAATTAATATAAAATCTTAGCAGCCTAATACAGGGTCTTGAATGTTTATTGTAATGTTTTTGTCGAATAGCCTATAAATAGGTAAAAAAAAAAAAAAAGTTTGTAGATAAACTTTAAGTTGGCTTGAAAAAGCCTAACTAGTCAGAAAGTTTGTTTTAAAAGCTTGAAGTTTGAAGGTTTTCAATTTTAAGTAGGTATAAGTTTTAATTTAGTAGTTTTAAAAGTTGGCTAGATTAATAGCATGATTTACCCTGTTACCATCATGATTAGTATATCACTAGTGTGATTTAACATGTTGGTAGCATGATTCAACATCAAAAACCAGCTAAAACCAGTTGATTTAAGGAAAAAAACAGCAATAAACCAGATAAAACCAGCTGATTTAAAAACAAAACAAAACAAAAACAATGATAAACCAGCTGAGTTAGCTAAAAACCAGCTACAACCAGTTGATTTAAGAAAAAACAGTGATAAACCACCTAAAACCAGATCAAACCAGCTGATTTAGGGGAAAAAGCGATAAACCAGCTCATTTAGAAAAAAGCTAAAAAAAAACCTGTTAAAACAGTTATTTTAGTGAAAACCAGCTAAAACCAGTTATTTTAACAAAAAACAAACAAACAAACAAAAAACCCCAGCTAAAACCAGTTGTTTTAACAAAAACAAACAAACAAAAAACACTAAAACAGCTGATTTAGGACAAATTAGCCAATTTAACAATGTGTACAGAAAGTGTAACAATTTAATTACAGTTTTTACATTTTACATTGCAATGCAAAACCATCAAAATAATATATGTGTTATGTTATATTATATTAACTTTATACTTTCTCTCTTCTTTTTTCTTTGATAGCTATCGTCACATAACAACACAGAAACCTCCAAAAAAGAAAAGTGAACCGGTAAGAGTCACAGTAGCTACATCATTCTTGATAGAATGATAAACCATTGTCTCATACTATCATAACATAGAAGATTAAATACTGGGGACATGCCTGATTTCATGCCCCTTGTTGCTGGAAAACATGAAGTGCACATGTGCATTGATTTCACAATAAAATCTCCATTTGTGTCAGCTGCTTCTCTTCATTTCAAACTATATCAGGTATATGTGTAGGGCAGTCTCTGAATACTAGGGGAGTTTTCTGACTACTCATAAAATTATTTTAGGTTATTAATCAGCATTCAATACATATTCTGTGCAAATGCTTAGTATTACTTAGAAACTCTCACCTCTAATTTCTTTTCATATAGTGTATACAGTAAAATAATGGCAAATTTCAAAACGCCTTCCCTCCTCACTTTACTCACAAGAACATTCTGCAGGAGTAAGTGCTTACAATCTTTATTCACCCATATATTTGCTTAGTTATCACCAAAGCTCTCTCTATTTTGATGTAGACTATTAGATTTTTATGCTGCCTCAGAAGCCTGTCTGAAATCAGTTTTGTCAAGCACAGTACCTTTGCGCAAAAATGCGATAGGGCAGCATGGCAATAAGTCTATATATAAAGGGAAGGGAAGTGGTGTGTGGCCAAATATGGTGACCCATACTCGGAATTTGTCCTCTGCATTTAACCTATCCAAGTGCATGCACACAGTAGCCAATGCTGCAGCACCCGGGGAGCAGTTTGGTGCCTTGCTCAAGGCCCAAGGGTCTCACCTCAGTCGTGGTATTGAGGGTGGAGAGAGTGCTGGTTATTCACTCCTCCCACCTACAATCCCTGCCGGACCTGAGACTCAAACCCACAACCTTCAGGTTACAAGTCCAACTCTCTACCCATTAGGCCACGGCTGCCCCATAATAAATATATATATATATATATATATATATATATATGTGACCCTGGACCTCAAAACCAGTCATAAGGGTTATTTTTTGAAATGGAGATTTATACATCATTTATACACCTGAATGCTGAATAAATAAGCTTTCCATTGATGTATGGTTTGTTAGGATAGGACAATATTTGGCCGAGATACAACTATTTGAAAATCTGGAATCTGAGGGTGCAAAAAAATCTAAATATTGAGAAAACTGCCTTTAAAGTTGTCCAAATGAAGTTCTTAGCCATGCATATTACTAATAAAAAATTAAATTTTGATATATTTACGGTAGGAAATTTACAAAATATATTCATGGAGCATTATCTTTACTTAATTTACTAATGATTTTTGGCATAAAAGAAAAATCAATAATTTTGACCCATACAATGTATTTTTGGCTTTTGCTACAAATATACCCATGCTACTTATGACTGGTTTTGTGGTCCAGGGTCACAAATAATATAATATAATAAGCTTTCAGATGCAGCCATATTGCTCATTTCATTCGTATACCCTGTTCGTCCAAATACAGTGACCATTTATATCATGTATTAAAATATTATATGAATATGAAAACCTGTTTACCTGTTTATAATCAGCTGTTGAATAATTACAAAAGATGCTGTCATGTCACAGTTTGGCACAAGGGTGCTCAGCCCTGCTCTGGAGTTCTGTCTTCCTGCAGAGTTCAGTTCCACTCCTGCTCACACACCTGTCTGCAATTTTCATGCAAACCCCAGACCTTGATTAGCTGCTTCAGGTTTTCATTAAAGTTAATGCTACATGTAAAATCTGCAGGAATGTGAAATATAGTCAACAGTAGCACAATATAAGCACCACAATACCAAAATACTATACTATTTGATATCTAAAAATAAAATGAAAACAATAATTCTGTGAAATATTATTACATTTTAAAATAACTGTTTGAATGTATTTTAAAATGTAATTTTTCCAGTGATGGCAAAGCCTAATTTTCAGCAGTCATTACTTTATTCTTCAGTATCACATGGTCTGTTTTGCTCAGGATTCAAATCAGGAGTCAAAAAGATGCAGGCTTTTTACTGTTCCAAGTTTGGGCTATTTGAAAGCTAATAGTTTTTACAACCTTCCTCAGAGACCAACATACAATGGACCATAATAGAGCAATAATCATAAAAGTGCCCACTTAGAGTGACTTTGCTTGAGGTTATGGCAGTATATGTCACTGTCTGTCACCCTTTTAGCTCCTTGTTTCCATCTGAACAACAACCAACATAGCATTTAAGATGGCTGACTGAAGAAAACCAGATGTGTAAGTGCCCTAAATGAGCAGTGGAACAGTTATTGTCAGTGATGCTCAGCGCGGTCCTGTTCATTTGTCTCCACTGCAGATCCAACCTGTAGTTCACAGCAGAATAATTGTCCCAGCTCGATGGAAGAGAAACAGTGAGTCGTGCATCATCAAGTGAGCCCTACTTTTAATGTGTCCCTATTGGAAGTCTTCAATGGCAAAGCCTCAGGCTACGGCAAAGTCTAATTCTTTAAAACTGTTATACTGTCTAATGGTATAAAATCAGACCGATGTTCTTTGCTTTATTTAATAATTTATTTCTAATGGCATCTAATTTCCTCATGTTGCTAATTATCAGTGGATATTGTCTTTTTTTCAATATCAAAACATATTTGGAAGCATAAATGTGTGGATTGAGGTCCTAAGTGCTAAATTTGATTATATCTTGTAGTGTTTTTACCAATGGAGATATCTTGGTTCCTCCAGCACCGGTGCTGATTCCAAAACACACGCTTGCTAGCTGGGAAAACGTATTGGCCATGGTGACCGAGAGAGTTCGTCTTCGCACTGGAGCTGTGCACAGGTATGAGCTTCATCTATAAAATGTACATGTGTAAAATGTACGTATAGTCAATGTTGAGTGATCTCACTCCTTTCAGATTGTGCATGCTGAATGGGAGGCCTGTACGTGGATCGTATGGGCTACAGAACAACCACTATTATGTTGCTGTAGGGACAGAGAGGTTCCGGTCTTTGCCATATCATCTGGCTCCAAGCAAAGGAGTGATCCACAACATCACCGATGTGTAAGAAAGATTATAAGACATGATAACTGGAATGACAGTAATTAACAGATGTACTGTGTAATGCCCTTTCTTATAGTAAAATTGGCTATCATTAACTCACCTTTTGCCATTCAAAACCTCTATGACTTTCTTTCCTCCATGGAGTACAAAAGGCGAAGGACAGAAAAGCCCTATAGAAATAGTCCTTGTCTGAAGTGATATGATTGATTCTATGCAGGTATACAGAAATGTGAACAAATTACACTACTGTTTAAAAGATTTAATGTTTTTGAAAGAAGTCAAAAATACAATAGATACAGTAATACTATTAAATATTATTACAATTTTACATTTTTAATTTAAATATACAGTAAAACCAAAAATTATTCAGACACCAGATATAATTTTTGACTTTTTTTTTTTACTAGTGGGTGCAGGACACTAGTTCATTTATGTAAGTGAGGAGAGCAAAATAAAGTAAACTGGAACATATTATACCCAAAAATTCTTCATATAGTGGACTACCAGTAAAACTGATAAAATTTGGGACCAGAAATTTGATTTGACACTTTGACCTGACCATGTTTTGTTACATACATTTCTATCAAAGTTATCTGACATTTTAAAGATGAATTTGTTCTGACACAGTTTTGTTCTTGTCATATTTTATTTCCATTTTCTAAACTATAGTGAATAAACTGTGATAATGTGAGAAATGTTGAAGGTGTCTGAATAAATGTTGGTTTGACTGTATTATAAAATATTTTAAATATAGTGTAAAATATAATTTATTCCTGTGATGGCAAAGCTGAATATTCAGCAGTCATTACTCCAGTCTTCAGTGTCACATGATCCATCAGAAATAATGTAATATGGCGATTTGCTGCTCAAGAAACATTTCTTATTATTATCAATGTTGAAAACAGTTATGCTGCTTAATATTTTCGTTGAAACTGTGATGCAGTTTTCAGGATTCTTTAATCAATAGAAAGTTCAAAAGAACAGCATTTGAAATATAAATCTTTTGTAAAATTTGACATACATCTATACATCTTTCATGTTACTTTTGCTGAATAAAAGTTTTTATTTATTATTTTGTTTAAACCTTACTGACCCTAAACTTTTGATTGGTAGGGTTTATTAAATATAAAATAACCAGACAATAAACCTAGTAAAATGAATATATTTGTAAATTATAGAATGAATAATAAACTGATACTGTTTTTGACAGAATAAAGAAAGCAGACAGGTTTGGAACAACCAGAGTACATGATAATAGACTTTTTTTTTGGTTAAAATATTTCTTTGTCTTTCTCTTTTTCTTAGGGTCAACAATGACATTCTTCTAGTACAAAAAAAAAGAAAAACAAGACAGAACTTTGGTAAGGATCATGAAATAATTTTCTAACAGATAAAAAATGTATATTATAGATGGTGTGATTACGTTATGTAAATATTTAAAGAAAATGCTGGTATTGATTTTGCATAGTCAAAGACTAATAGGCTAATTCTTCAAAAGCAGAGATGAACACAAGCAAATGAGCCTGTTTTGGCAGTGTGGAATGCCATATTAGTCTTATTTGCTCTGTAATATGGAGATTAAACATAGAGCAGAGATAATGTCCTGAACTAGCTCACAAGACACCGATCTTGATCAGCACCCATCCCTTTCCCCTCAGACCGAAACAGTTAGCGAGAAAATTTCAATTTGGGCCAGATATAAATTGGCTACTGTTCATTAGTGTTGAAGATCAGATAGTTGAGAAAAATGTTACCGTCACAAGATCTCAATGTCTCCAATCAGGCTGATATGTGGCAGTGCGAGTTGGGAGTGGGTACATTTGCCTCATCAATCACTGTCTGTAGGAGGTATTGAGTTCTTCTCACCTCTCCTTTTTCAAACTGTCCCAACGCTCAGAGTTTGTGTTACTTGATCAAGTGAGAGCTGAACTCCCTCACCGGGGGAAGGCGCTGAAACCCTCCCATGTAGCCACAGAATGAGGATAAATTGTTTTGTGATAGAGCGCGTGTTCACTTGATGCTTTGAGATGGTCCAGACTACAATAAGAGCTAGACCTGGCAAATAAGTGATGGAGAAAAAATACACACTTAGTGGACTGGGACCTGGAGCTCTCCAAAGTAAAGTTTGAGACATCTGGTTATTGTGAATAAGAAAAATGACGGCAAACCGTTTGCCTGTTGATGTCAGAAGGGAAAGCTCTTGTGGTTGTTCCATGTGTGTTGTTCTCTAATTGATTTCTCATGGTTCATCAGCTTCATTGAGTGGAGGAAATAATTTGAAGAAAGTGGCCAATTATCTTTGATACAATGAAGATGGAATAGCAATCAAAGTCTCATCAAAGTGTCATTAAATTCCAAGGTGCAGTTCCATAATCTGTTTACATTTACCTGTAATCTGTATTTGTTGAGAGGAGAACAAACACTTTTAAACAATCACACATTTGTTTCCCTGCAGAGAATCTGTAATAGTAATTCTTAAGCTTTACACTACCAGACAAATGTTTTGACAAATTTTGTTAAATTTGTTTTTCGCAATCTTAAAAATATTGTGATCTGGGGTGATTAGATCTAATGGCTTATGTTTATGTGCTTGAAATTAATTTTTGTTTAGTATTATAAATTTGAACTTCTTTACAAACCAATTTTTAATAACAATGAAAGTGTGTGTGTATATATATATATATATATATATATATAAAATGTAAGTAAAATACATTTAATATAGATAATTGTAATACATTTAGTGTTATTATTTATTATAGTAAATGTTTATTAATATTAAAAATACTAAATCAATTACAGATAGTGATACAGATATTTTATATAATTATATTATGATTAATTTAATTACACTACTGTTCATAAGTTTGGAGTACATTTTTTAAGAAATGAATATTTTATATTTTTATTCTGCAAGGATTAAATTAACAACATTGACATTGTGAACACTTCTACATTGTAAAAAATTGATTTCTATTTCAAATGTTTTTTCTTTTGAACATTCTATTCACTTAAGAATCTGTGAAAAAAAAAAATGTATTGTGGCTTGCACAACCATTTTCAGTTTTGGTAATAACAAGAAATGTTACTTGAGCACCAAAGGAGCATATTTGAATGATTTCTGAAGCATCTTGTGACACTGAAGACTGGAGCAATGATTAGAGAAAACTTCCATATTAAAATATATTAGAAACAGCTATTTTTAATTTGTACCAATCAAATAAATCCAGCCTTGGTGAACATAGAACACCTCTTTGAAAACATTAAAATCTAACCTAAAACTTTGAACGGTAGTGTGTATAATTAATTATATGATTATTAAATTAAAAATTGATAGTTTACTTAATTTTCATACTAAAAAGTTATTTAAAATGTAAAAAGGTCTTTGTAAAAAAAAAAAAAAAAAAAAAAATGAATATGCTTTCTTTTAATCCATAGCATTATTTCTTGAGATCTGGTATTTACCTCATGAGGGAGACAAAGACTCAGCTATGGCCTCCACCAGTCTCCTCCACCAAAACACCTTTCTTTTTTCTGGCCCGCTGCTTACATTGTCCAATGATGTCATTCCAGTGTAAACATTTTGATAATGAAATTACAGAATTTTTCTCATCTTCCCCTAGAAATCAATGCAGTATGCTTAAACCTATATTTTTTATTGCCATGTAAACTGCATTGAGAGTCCTGTGTATTATTAGAAATCCCAGTTTTTTTTTTTTCTCCTGCACAGGCTTTTTTTTTATTTATCTGACAGAGCTGGCCCTGCACCGGCAGATGAAAGCGGTAGCACAGCATTTGGTGTTTATTCTCCTACTGGCCTAACAGATGTTGAGCGAGGTGTCAGCAAAGTTGACACGGGTGGAAAAGTGCAGCAGCGACAGAGATGATCACACCCTCTTGTACTACAGGCCACACATTCATGAGTGTGCTATGCAGAGGCAGTAAAGCTGTTCAGACCCTCTCTGTGGCACTGTAGGGTGTAGCTGTCCTCTCATATCTCCCATGACTTGCTCATGTCAGACCTGCTGCCGTCCCTGCGGTGGCTTCCTGTTTTGGAGACGCATTGGTTTCTCTTGGGGATTGGTAGAGACACCCATCCAGCTGCTCTCTGTCAGGCCTGTCCTGCGTAGGCTCGGGGAGTGGTTCACTAATACAGCAGGGGGTCTTCCACGCCTGGCTTCAGAATCATTATCACATCGCTCTGGATTGAAGCTACCATCCCCCTGCTTTCGCTGCTCTTCCATGCTTCAGTTAGTGTAAAGGACACTACAACCTGTTCTTAGGCCCTGTGTAGATCTGGTATTAAGATCTGTATCAGCTGATTCCATCACAAGTGGTCAGATGAGACACTTTGCTTTTTATACCCACTAACATGCAAAATGTTTTGGAATCTGTTTACACCTGTATTTGGTGTCATCCTAAAATGATCCACCAAAACAGATGTTAATAACAGGAGTAATAATGGGCCTTAGATTAGTGATTAGTGGAATATATCTCATTTGGCACCTCAAATGTACAATAGGTCTTTTTTTTTAACAGAAGTTCAACTTTACAAACTGAACTCCTCCTTTCCTCCTTTCCACTTTCCACCTCCAAATGCCTTGGTTAAATGAGAATTAGTCTCAGTTAGCCAGACTTATAACTGTCAACATAAAGTATGGTCCAAATTGCAGCTTATACTGCTATCTAAAATAGTTGAACATTGGAGATGAATGGCCTCTCAAGTTGTATTGGGAAGCCCAAATAATTTTGGACAAGCTCAAAATGTCTTAGACCCTGTTTACACCTGTATTTAGTGTCGTCCACTTGTGATCAACTTGATAAAAACACATCTTAATACAAAAAATGTAACCAGGGTATTTGATACCCGAGTTTCCAATTTCAACAGGCTGTAAACTTTAGACATTGTGGAGGAGAGAACAATTGCTGTGGTGACTTAAGTTTTATTAGTTACATTTAGATTTATAGTTACATACAGTTACTGTTACAAAAGTTAGATTGATTTGTCTTGCCGTTGCCATTTATATTTCCATTTGTGTATAACCATTTGATGAATATTGTATGTATTTTGCACAGCGCAAACGGCATTTATTTGAGCAAAATTCCTAGATAGTGCAGTGAATGTATACACTAATGTGGTTAATGTTTATATGGTTGTCAACGGATGTGACGCAGCATTTTATTCAATATCCATTTGATATTGACTTTCCATTTTGGCTTTAATAAGATTTCCCCAAGAAAAAGGCAAGAATGAACCTGGTGTCCTCCATAATTCCTATTCTTTCTGACAACAAAGCACTTGAACCCGACAAACTCGTAATTACAACTTGAGAAGTGGAAAGTAGGAAATTTTAGCACATGAAGGCAGCATTATTCTGGTTGAGATACCCATGAAGAGAATCATCAGACTGACATAAAAAGTGACCAACCAGAGTTTACAGTATATTGTTTTTACATGCCATTTAGGGTGGTTTTATCTGAAATAGATACCTAGATAAAACAATAACTGATAGGTGTAGAAAAACTGAATGTCCAGCCAAATCCATTGATTAGTTCTTCCTCATTGTATTAACCCAGAACCTTCTAAATGTGCATTTGTTTACAGGTGGATTTGTGAACCTCATCGGACTAGTGAAATTGAATAGCCACCCAGTCAGATCGGAACTGCCAGTTTGCCAGTTTTGTGCAACATGAATCAAATGGTCAGTGAATGGACTGTGAGTGTCCACGGGGAGGCTGTCTGAAGCTGGGACTAAATTAAAAGCAATCTTGAACTATTCAGAAACTCACTTACTCCAATTAATATAGTAATACATTAACAAACTCTTGAGTTTATGAATTTCCAGCATTTTTTGAGATTGTGAATTCGGCATGTTCATCCTGAAAGTGTCATTTATGAACCTGAATCTTGAATGAATTCAGACTAACTGAATTGAATATTCCAGCAGAACTTTTGTCAGTTGTGTTGTTTAATTTCTCCGTTGCCCACCAACGTCTGCTAAATTCAAAGACATGTCAGGCAGAGTTTGCTTTGAAAAAGCAAGTGAGTAGAACAAATATTCAGCTATTCCCCAGGCCCCATGTTAGTGGGCTTGCAAACACCATTGCCCGAAGTGTGTACCAGTGGAAGACGGAGATCAGTGAAGTACCCCAAAGCTGCCTCTCTATGGAGCCAACTAACAGTGGCAAGAGCTGGAGAGAAATGTATTAAGCCTGTTCTTTCCCTCACTGTGCCAGAAATGGCTCACCTTGCTCCCAACGGTAGATCCGGTATGCACTGACTGCTGGAAGAAAATTACCTTTTGTGGGAGTATTAATTCAGACATGCATCCTGCTGTCAAAGCATCACTCTAAACTCCTCTTCCCACTGTTCTGTCTCTCTCTGTGTCTCCAGTGCCCCAGTCTTCTTTTTTCATCATCAATAACTGTCTGCTGTCTGCTGGAGAATAAGTTATTCCCTCCAAGTCTCTTTTTTAAAACTTGTTTGGATCCTCATTGTTTGATCTGGCTTGATAAATAAGACTATTGCAATTAGAAATTCATGGCTGCCCTGTTTCATCAATAAATGATTAGTTTGCTGTGCTCTCTGGTGATTGATAGGTTGTGCACGGGATGTATTGGAACCAGATGAATTCAATACCGTGCTGGTCGCTGGGGAGCTACAAAGCATATCAGCTCATGAAAAATTGAGGTCAATGGAAAATGTGAAAAAGAGAGTAAAAGAGGAAGAACGAGCTGTGCTTGAAACACAGTTGTTTCTTGTTATCAAAGGATTGTAGACACACTTTAAGCATCAGATCGAATCAAAGCCATGTATGGTCTTTATTTGAAGATTGCTTTTTCTACTCTCGTAGTTCGCAAAACCAGGAGTGGACAGCGCCGGCTCCGTTTTGTTACGCCAAACAGCCCGGGCAGGGCTTGAAAATCCCAGATTTCTTTGCTGCAGCGGGTGAGTGTGGCAAGTTGTGATACAATTTTCCTTCTGTCTCCCTGGAGCTCCATTTCCCGCCTCTTCCTTCGGCAGATACAGGCGTTTTACATAATTGCTGATAGGCACTGTGGCTGTTGTTTTTGTAGAAGTCTTATTTTCTCCTCTCTTGCGCTCCGTCTTTCTCTTATACCCTCTCTGCTGTGTGATTATGATGCATGTATGATTAAGGGAGTGAGAGAGAGTGGCAAAAAAGAGGGATCTTGTACTCTTGCACGTGTGCGGCGCAATACAGTGAGCGCGGGCGTGTGCACACCACAGATTGCTTTGAATTGACAGGCTGTTCTCTAAAGCCCACCTACATTAGGGAAATACGCTCTCATTCTTGGATAGAATGCCGTCCTGTGAGAGGAATATTAAAGCTCAGCATGGATTCAAATGCTGCGCAGGGCTTTAAATCATAGATAAATTCAATCAGGCCATTTTGTTTAAAATGTATGCAAGTGCCTTGTTAGCTATGCCAGGGAAAACAAAATGTTTCCATTTTTTCTGATAGGTAATCAAAATGTTCATAAGTTATTCTTGAGAAATCTCTCTCTCTCATTCTCTCTGATTTTTCTCTGTTGGTTCTCTGTATTGGTTTCTGTTCTTTTGCTTTCATTCACCAAGTCTCTCTCACTCTGTTGCATATAAAGACTTATATCATAACTATCGTTTTTCGATACCTTTATTGCATAATACATTATATGCAGGGGTGCACATAAGTTTTTCAGTCTGGTTCTCATAAGAGAACCTGGAGATTTAGTTTGGTCCTCATACTACATATGCAGTGTGACCCATTAAATATAGGTATAAAAAATACATTAATAATAGTGATTCTATCATTGCACTTTATTTATTTAGTTTTTTTTAAAAATAAAATAATAAACTAAATAATAAAGTGCAATAATACTATTTAAAATTAAAAGGGAGTATTTAATACAAATACAATTATTTTACAGTAAACTTAAAAATAAAATGCTAATATTTACTACTTTTATATGAATTTTCATCAGTTTCAAACTTAAAATCAGTAGACTTTTATTTTGGCGGGTTGCCGGCAAGTAAGTATAGGCGCTTCCGGGTTTAGCGCTTTCTGGGCTGCGTTCAGCCCCGAAAAAACGGTGCAAAACGTTTATTAAACGGAAACGGTGATGCGTTGAACACTCTGTTCTGATGACGCAAGAGTTGCAACTATGGCAGCTGAGAAGGCCATTCTTTGTGTGCTTTTTGAAGAATTTTCGGAGCCTGATGAAATCGGTATAAATAAGTGTTTAATACTGAAAAATACGCTCGATGTTACAGTCACTGCCCTTGCCGTCCAGAATAAAAGAGAACATCCCAATCGAGTGAAGGGATTTGTGGAAACTGTGGTTCCTAATTATTGTGATCCAACATCTGCCTCGCATTTCAGGATGAAAAGACAAACATTTAAGGTGAAGGATAATCCACTTCTTACCTCTGAGACTGTGTTATGATCTATGACCTTGTTATTTTTATTGTGAGTATTAGGCTTATCATTATTGCTGATCACTGTTGTTGTGCTATGATATTGTAATATTTACCATTATATAAGAGGAGCATAGAAAAGTTTATGAAAGTGTCACTCCACAATACAATAAAATATATAAATATGTACAGTATTTTTATGTTACATTAATCAGTAGCACACCTTCCTAAGGAAAGGATATGGACCAGAAGACATTGCAATTACTACATATTTAGACAGACTTAAAGAAGTTCCAGATCTATACTTGTGCTCTTATTATTTCAGTTATTTTGCCTTTAATGTAAATAAACGTGCAAACAATATACTTGCTCTTGTGAATTTATTTTGATGTTAATTACATTTACTTACAAATTCATCATCATCATGTTGATATGTTATATAAAACTCTTACGACAAATGTGTCTTCTAATATCTTCAATTGTTGCGTATACCGAGCTGCAGTGGACACGTTAAATGACTTCACTTGGAGCCATCGTGCGAGCTGTCTCTTTAATACCGCGTGGTTTATATACACGTTGCTGCTGATTGGGCTGATGTTTTTGACACACCCACCAAACAAGAGAAAACGAATCTCAAACCCCGTTGCACACCGTTTCCAGGAAACATGTCGTTCAACCCGGAAACCGTAGCAAAACGTTGGGCACCGGTGTGAGCCTGAACGTACCCCTGCTAAATGTAGAGCATTGTGCTTTGAAAACCGCAGCGGATAGCCAAGATTTATACTTTCAATTTGAATAGAAATCTTATACAGTACAGTATGTCAGTGCGCAAATGCGCTGTCAGAACTTATTTACACAGCGCATTTTTAATTTTGGTCGCGCATGCGGACCTGAGGACCACTTGCACCCCTGGTTATATGGTCGTTATGCACCACGTTTTTGAGGGGGCATGCAATTTCATATCCTGACTATATAATATAATATAATATAATATAATATAATATAATATAATATAATATAATTTTTGGGGTCAGCAACATTTTTTTTTTAAAAAGAAATTAATACTTTTATTCAGCAAGGATGCATGAAATTGATCAAAAGTGACAGTAAAGACATTTATAATGTTGCTAAATATTTATATTTAATTTTATTTTTCATTTGAACTTTCTGTTCATTATTTTATGAAATCAAATAAATGCATTAGCATAAGAGAGATAAAAATCTTCTGAATAATCTAATATAATGTATTAATATACAATAATTTTATATTATATATTTTAAATAATTCATTTAATATTTTTTACAACATTTGTGCATGTTTTTTGTTTGTCAGTAGTTGTTTATGTATGTACAGTGGAGATCAAAAGTCAATTCTGAATAAGAGTATAAAGAACACTGATCAAAACTAGAGTACACTTTCAGATACCTCGCAGTTATTGGTGTTAATCTGGCACCTCATGCTAATTTCCTTAATTATCGGACAAACCCTATTTAACTTGCAGCCTAACTTTCCAGTTTTCACTGACTTTGCAAGATGGTGAGCCATTCTATAGTGACTGAGAGACCCTCCGACAGCAGGTTGTCCAGATGAAAGCCAATAGCAGCCATAGCAAGAGAAGTTGTTTGCTCCAGATCTGTGATTTCTAGAATATTGTATCTTTACAATGTCACTAACTCATTCAAGTCACCCAAAAAGGCTGATCATCCATGAAAGACAAATGTAAGAGAGGACAGGATAGTGTGGAGACTCTCAATGGTTCAACACTGCAGCTGGAATTGCTCACCAGTTCAGCGCTGAACAGGTAAAGGATCTGTCTCGGCATACAGTGTCTCGAAGTTTAAGAGAATTTGGACTAAAAGCCCACTCTGCAGTGACCAATCCTCTCATAAGTGGAAAGAATCAAAAGGCTAGACTCACCTTTGCTGAGGAGTATGTAGTGTAGACAGAGGAGAAAGTCCAAAGTTAATTTCAGTAATGAAAGCAAGTATAATTGATTTGGGTCCAATGGGAAACATTATGTTCATCATCAAACTGAGGAAAGCTGAACCCAAAATGTGAAAAGAGGTCAGTGAAAGGTGGAGGAGGAAGTGTCATGGTTTGGGGTTATTTTGTAAAACACTGTTATACTTGCATGGTATAGCCACAACTAAAATCCCTTCAAATTTGGAAGATTACATTATTTCTGGAAAAAATCAAGTGTTCATAAATTGTTCTCTAATTTTGATCTCCACTGCATATATTTTGTTATATTCAAAATCCATCTGGCTCACAAATCTGAGGGGGCACATGTGAATGAGATTGACACATTGTGTGCACTAGATTATCCAAACAAGACTTCGACTGAGCAAGTGCATTGTGTCTTTTACATGCCATGAGGTCATTCAGTGAGTAATTGCAGGCGCTCTGGAGCTGCCATCACTTTGCTCATAAGAGCTGAGCCAGCAGTCCTTGTGATGGAGTTGAGTTTCCCTCACTCATGCAGATCTCGCATTAGCCTCGGACGGTATGTCTGCAGCCATGCTTATAAAAGCCCCTCGATGAAGGCTTATACCTACTCAGGACACTTGATCATGTCCCATGGGGCAGAAGATCCACATAATGCCATTCCTAATGGCAGAAACCGAAAAAAATAAAACAAGAAACCTCCTTTTAACTACATCAATCGCTGCAGAGGGGTAATCAAACATGCCATGACTGCGAGAGCCATTCCCATCACCTACTGGAGGAGGAGTGCATCTGCTGTCAGCCTATCATTAGCCAAGATTGTCTTACCTTTGAATGTCAAAGGCACCGACGAATGGAGTTTGCATCTCAGGATCAAGAAAGCCCATTAAATGCTTTGTGAAGTGCTGAGCTCGGACAGACATGATTTGATGTGAGGTGAAGTGTTCTGGGTAATGCTGAAGAGTGTTTATCACTTTAACCCTCATGTCTTGTCTGCTGAAACAAGATGTTTCATCTCCAGACAGGTTTTTTTTCTTTGTCTGTGTTAATAGCCTATGTTTTGAGAGAAGATATTAAGCGTTTTGTAACAAACATTAATTGATTTGTAGTTAGTTGCAACAGAGCCTGTCTATTTACAGTGTCATTTTGTTCACTGCAAACAATTAAGCTCAGTAGAGGAAAAAAGGTCTCAAGGTTCTTACTAATGGACTAATGGACTTAATGCTCTGATTTTAAACGTATTCTATCATATGGGTGTGTGAAATGCTATAGAAAAACATGCACATCCTATCTGTTTATCTTATAAGTTACAGTAAAATCCTGAATGGTTGCTTTTGATTAAATATTTAGGAAGATAGATGATGCAGTCCTCAACTTTTGTAAATATTAAACTTTGGATGCTTTTAAAAATGAAGAGAGTAGTGTGTACTAATGGATGCATCCAACATAAGATCAGCATGTAATTAGGATTTATCACCCTCGCCAGAAAAAAGTGTTTTCAGAGCCACCAACAAAAGGAAGGAGGCAGTAGTAGCATCTGAAGTACTGGAAGATGAAAATATGAAGGTGGATCTTCCCATAGAACAGGTGAAGATGACAAGGAATATATGTGATCTTACATTTCAGTCATGGAGATTATTGAGTACCAAAACTAGGATGCAGCAATAAAAAAGCTGAATGTTTTCTTCTCCCACAGATGGAAGTAAAAGAAGTTGAGGAGGAACAAAACTCCTACAAAGAACCCAGACCAGAAAGTGATAGTGTTAGCCCTGCCAAAAACTTCACAAACCATCCAAATGCAACTTTTTCTCCAAGGTTGTCCTCTTCCAGAACCAATAAGGTAAAATAGTCTTAAGTTTACACCCTAATAATGACTTCTTGCCGTAGAATCTGAACGTTTGATCAACCCATTGTTTCTTTTGTCTGTTTTACTGTGCTTTGACCACTGACTAATCTCTCTCACAATCGTAATGTAGTAAATGTAAACACAATGCCTTTCAACAGATCTCAGAATATACCTCAAATATGAAGGAGTCAAGAGACCTCCAACCCAACAGCCATGGAGAGAGCAGGGACCAGTCATTAGATCAATAAGAAACAAAAGTATGAAGCTCATGACTCATGGAAAAATGCAACAGGACTCTCAGCTTTCAAATGTTGTAATTTTTAAAGAAATTCAAACAACAAATACCATTTTGTGGCTCTTTAATGACAGATCACTGTATTGCCTCAGTTAAAGCAGCATGCGAACTGTCTTTACATATGTAATTAAAGCACGAAATGAACATGAATGAACATCAGAAAGTATTTTATTTCAACCACGGAATACACCATTTTTCAAGTTTAAGTCCACCGAAGTTAATTTACTCTCCTGTCTGATTTGTGGTTAAGGCTGTGGCTACTGGGCATACATCAATATAATATAATTTTTGTCACAGTGTGCAACAATTACTGTTTTTGCATTACTGTTTAGGGTTGGGGTAGGTATAGACGTTAATAAAACACAATCTAATAGGTAATTTATTGTTAGTTTCCGGCTGTAGCTGTCTGACAAGATGGCACATTCAGCGTTATGATTGGTCAGATTGCCTGTCAATCAAGCTCTTTGCCAACTGTCAATTGAAAATCCAAAACATAAAATATCTTGGATTTGTACTCTTTTAAGACGCTAAAACTTTTTCTGCCAAGACAGGTGTGTACAGTAAATTGGCTTTTTTGTTGATTTGAATCTGTTGACTAAATTTTAAACATACCAAATAACTGTTAGTATTGGTTGTCTCAAAACAGTGTGGTTGTTTTTGACTCATTTTTTGACAATCAAACAGAAACTGCCCTTTTTCACATAACTTTGAACTAATGTTCTATTAATGTTACTCGAAGAATGTTTGTTCATTAATTTGAGAGACAAAGTTCTGAGAATGTACCCTCTTGGCTGGGTTATGGCTTCAGTAGGAATATCCCACACCGACTTTGAATGGAATGCAGCACAAGTCTGTCATTTCCTCTCCATTCTGTTCACGAAGTAGATGAGGTCATGAGGAGAGAGGCAGCAATGTTTTTTTTTTTTTTTTTTTTTTTGTCTGTGATCTAACCCCATAAAATTAGCCCATTTAGATCCAGCAGTTATTGTGGCCAATAGTCCTTGACTCATTATAATGTGAATCTCATAACACTGATGAACAGACACAACAATGCTTTGGAATATTACAATGCCATGCAATTTCACAGTGCTTTGAAACAGGAAGATATGGAGTCTTATTTAAACAATCAATAACATGCAGCATTCCATTTAATGAAAACTATAATTTCAGACAAAGGCAATTACACCACTGGGGATTGTTTTGGAGCTGTGACTTTCTGCTGTAGTCGGCATTTTCATAATAAAGATATTCTTATCGGAATAATTATTGACTGGGGAGCGCGGTTATTACCTTGTTAAGGACCTCATCAATAGTATAATTCATTTCTTATCACATTTAGTCCTGAATGGAGATTGCCAAATCGAGGGCAGCTATAGATCTCGGGAATGGACCATGTGTAATAGTGAGTAGTAATTCTCACTAGTCCAGCCTCAACTAATTGGCAGAATCATCATCACCGCTCAAAACATGATTTGATTTACAAGAGAGGATGAGGGCTCCTTTTTACAACCATTCACAGTGTCGGCACTAAAGACATGTAAGTGCTAATCTTGCAGGACTTGCTCAGAAGGACTGCGTAATGTTAACCATTAACCATGTTCCCCAGCACTCAACAATGTCCAATAAATATTCACACACTGAAGGCTTGTATTCCCATTGCACACATAGCTGTGACACGCTGTTCTTTTCCTGTCCAGCCATGTTTATTATCTGGCATCGTAACGCTTGATTATGACCCTCGAACCAATCTATTTCATAAGAATCTGACAGTAACGTGTATATTATGGCGTAGATGTTTTGTGATAATGAGTTATTATGAAGCTGCTATGCGTTTCATATCGAGGTGACGGTTTTAATCTGCCGTCCTGGAGTTGATATATTTTACAATGGCAGCCTTATTGTGTTTGCATGAGAACAAAGCATAACAAATATGTTGTTGCGCTGGAACCTGAGCTAAGTAAGCAAGCAATCATAATGTAAAAATGCTGCTTTGGTGAGAAAGTGCTCACAGACCCTCTGATGTTTAAAAGCATGTAATTTAAGAAGGCTTCTTAAAAGCGTGATATATTTGAAAGCTTCTTAAAACATTTCATTTACTATATATGAGTCATGCTTCAAAATAAATATTACCTCATCGTTGACGCGCCTTTGAATTATATCGCCTGCTACTGTTACTAGAGTTGTGCTTTTTATTGATGAACAGATTCAATTATATGATAGTGTTTTAGTCAGAACAGTCTCCTTAACAGAAATGATGCCATTTTTGATTTGCATTAACACACACTGAACCCCAGTGCATAGATCAAAGAAAAGCTAAGCTGTCATAAAGACATCAAGATTGTTTACAGTAATTGTTAGCAAAGCAAGTGCAATGATTTGGTATTTATGTGCAATTTACTTAAATATAAATAAATCACAGATAAATATAGATAAATCACAAATAAATCTGCTGAAGTATGATTGGTGACCAGTTAAAAAAGAGAAAAAAATTGTCCCTGTTATGAAATTAATAATTATGTTAACTGTATAATTTGAATTATATATTTACTTTTCTATAGATGTGAAGAGTTATTTTAGCATTATACTATGTAGTATTTATTAATATAATTTTTTTAAATATTTTTAGTTTTCATTTTAAATTTAGTTTAAGTTTTAGTATATTTATGTGCTTTCGTCATTAATTTTATTTTTCAATATTTAAATTTATTTTATTTTATTTCAGTTTTAGTATTATTAATTTAATTTTAGCACTTCAAATTGAACTTATGTATGTCTAATTTTATTTCTAATTTACATTTTTTAAGTTTATGTTTTTCATCTACTATTTATATTTTATTTTATTTCAGCTTTCTTTCAATTAGTGAAATAACGTTTTAGTTATCAAAAACAACACTGGATGTGAAACTTTGGTTTTGCACTGTATATTTGTGTTTCAAATGCTATTTAGAATCACTTAATTTTCATAATCAAATGTGTTTGTTTAGGAACAAATAACAATAAAATATTTTAACTTGACTTTATCACAATAATTTATAACAACAGTATTAAAAAGTAATTATTATTATGATTTCTAACTCTTTTCATAACTCTGCATAAGGACTCATTTAGCATGTTAAGACAATTACTGTAGTGGAAAGCTTACAGTAAATCCATCCTGAGAAAGAATTAGGCTATACATCTGAATGCAGAAATCATTTGTTTTGATTTTAACAATATTGACTGATTTAGCAATCAGTCACCTAAGCAGTTTTTCTTAATTAGTATTGTTAGATATGCCGATGTGTCCTGCCACGTTTGATCAATCGTCTTCCTCCTCCATGGAGTTTTGTGATAAAAATCAAATAGATATTGATCACGTTATCGATCTCCTTTTGCAGTGTCAATACAATATCTGTTCATTTATCTTCTGCTTGGCTCTCTGGCTACAGTTCCCCAGCTTAGACTCACTGTCTCAAAGTGCGCTTCACACAAGGTCAACCATAATCAACCCCAGACGATAGCACAGACTGCAAGCAGCTCTCCCTGGCTTTCAGGGCCTCTGCAGTAGACCATTCAATTACTGTTTATTAGACAGTGGATAGTCATTAATCAGATGGAGATGCACAGGTTTTGTCCAATGGGCCATTGGACCACTTAAGAAAACATCTTGAGTCCCTGTTACAGAATTACTGAAATGTTGCCACATTTTTTTTTACAAGTTTCTCCGGGTTCTTTCACTATTTATTCACCTTCATGTCTTTTGAAACCTGTATAGGTTTCTTTCTTGCATAAAACACAAAAGAAGATGTTTTGAAGGATGTTCAAGCTGCTCCTTTACATACAATGAAAATGAATGGTGATATGAATGAATGGTCATAGCTGTCAAGCAAAATTTTCAGTTGAAGGGATAGTTCACCCAAAAATTACTCACCCTCATGTTGTTCCAAACCCATAAGACCTTTGTTCATTTTCAGAACACAAATTAAGATATTCTTGATGAAATCCAAGAACTTTCTGACCATTAATAGACAGCAACGCAACTTGCACATTCAAGGCCCAGAAAGGTAGTAAGGACATTGTTAAAATAGTCCATGTGACATAAGTGGTTCAACCATAATGTTATGAAGCTACGAGAATACTTTTTGTGTGCAAAGAAAACATGGTACTCTAGTGAATGTGCAGTGGAGACCGACACAGAAGAGAAGAAATCGTTGAATAAAGTCGTTATTTTTGTTTTCTTTGCACAGAAAAAGTATAGCTTTTTTCACTTACGAGCAAGTGATATTAGATTTCTCCAAATCTGTTCTGATGAACAAACAAAGTCATCAGCTTGAATAGCCTGAGTGTGAGTAAATTTTCAGCAGATTTTCATTTTTGGATGAACTATTCATTTAACTCATGTAATTTTAGTTACAAGCATAAAATCTATGCTTAGATCTACACTTAGTCTCTAAAGATCTTGTTCTAATGCATTCATAAAATGCAGTCCAAATGGAGGGGAAACAAACCACTTTGTAAAGCATTCTAATTGAGCCAATTATCATTTATATAGTACTCATGTGGTAGTGCATGAGTAAAAGCCATATTTCTTTCTTTTCAGTTCAAAAGAGGCATTAGCTTGACTTTAATTTATCATTTTAAGGCACAACTTGACAGCTTCACTAAATGAGGATCGTACTGCATTGAAATGTAATTAGATCAAAGGATGAGATTCTGATTTATGTTTTCAGGACACCAAGGGGGAGGAGATGTCCTCAAAGAAGTGTGGAATACGATCGCATATGTCTAAGTTTTTAAAGGGTAAGTTCCTAAATGCCTGGTACCACAGCCAAAATTGCTGGGGTGCAAGTGTACATGATATCTTTATAAAGAGACCACTAATTACTACACAGTACTAACTAACGTTCTTCATATTTGATCCTGGACCACAAAACCAGTCATAAGGGTCAATTTTTAAAAATTGAGATATATACAGAATCTTAAAGCTGAATAAATAAGCTTTCTATTGGTGTATGGTTTGTTAGGATAGAACAATATTTGGCCGAGATACAGCTATTTGAAAATCTGGAATCTGAGGGTGCAAAAAAATCAAAATACTGATAAAATTGCCTTTAAAGTTGTCCAAATGAAGTTCTTAGCAATGCATATTACTAATCAAAAATTAAGTTTTAATATATTTACGGTAGGAAATTTACAAAATATCTTCATGGAACATGATCTTTGCTTAATATCCTAATGATTTTTGGCATAAAAGAAAAATCGATAATTTTGA
>JAFVLL020012003.1:0-34197 GCA_021397915.2 Tor tambroides
TAGAAACTGTAAAATATATTTCCTGAATTATTCTGTGATAAAAATGGGAAAAGGGTGTTCGTAGTAGCCTTTATAAACGAACTCCACTTACCGGCCGCCGCGGACATTACTGAAGGCATCCTAAAGGCGTGTCTGAACGTGAGGGATTGTCCCGGATGAGATCGTCAGGTGAAAGGTCATCATGTGGATAATTTAATTTACGGTGTGTACAGGTGTACTATTGCTCTCACTATCTACATTTACATGCACCTAATAATGCATTTATAATCAGATTGAACTGGACTGAAAAAGCCTTCATGTAGACATTTCAATTGATTTGACACAGCCCGGCTAAAAAACAAACAAAAAACTTTAAGATTGTAAACGTCTACATTGACACTCAGAATTAAAAAATAGCTTGCACGCATGTGCAGTGCCATGATGCATAAGTTTTACATCATACAAGCACGTGTATTTACGTCTCATGACTTATGAACTGGTAAGTAGATGAAACAGAATATTTACTAAATATTTGCTAAATGGTTCTTCTGACATAAATGTCACCTTGCTTTTTAGACTTGTCATCATGGCAAAAAATGACAATTACTGTATACTTGCGGTACCTCCTGCAGGACATTATTGTGGTGGTTTTCTCTGGTTCTGAACGCAACTGCTGGGCACTATGCAGGCGTTTAAATATTGTTTGAAATACACGTTAATTCACATTTAAATAAATATGTGAACGTTTAAGGTTCATATAAACAGAATTTGCATTCCATTTAACAATAGACGGTTATAATCAAACTTTGTTTGGTCTGAAGTGTCTCAAGTCTTATAGACCTTATGTAGCTCCGCCCCTTTTCAGCGCTGCACTCCTTGTCCTCTGTCGTCCGTTTGTATTTCCACAGCTTGAAGGTAAGTTCGTACGAATTAATAAATGAACCGATCATTTTAAAATCTTCCCGGTCTATTGACATTAATTATAACATTCACTTTGAACATTACAATGCACATGATAACTTTGGTCAACTCTACAATAAGTAGGCCTAAATCCATTTCGCCAGCTAATTACTTTTTAAAGGTGGGGTAAACGATTTCTGGAAGCCAATGTTGATATTTGAAATCACCAAAACAAACACACCCCTACCCCAAAAGGGTCTCACCCCTATTTTTATAGCTCCACCCCACACATACGTAACCTAAGCAACCCAGGCAACGATTAGTTTTGTGAAACAAAGCAAAACCAATGTTACACTGTGTCTACACCGGACGTGAACGTTGCGAAAAAATACTATAGAAGTCATTATTATTATTATTATTATGACATGCTGACACAAATTTCAAATGATTTTCAGCGGTCGCTTTATCGCGTCCAGTGTAGGCAGACTTTAGCTGTTGCAGCGCGCCGCGTCCGGTGTAGACATCGTGTTACTAACTTATCGAGAAGAACCAAAGCAACCTCGTCATCTGATCGCAGGCCTTCCGCTCCTTGAGTTCTCTCCAGAGCTGGAAAGCTGATCCGATATTTACACGGGTCCTACTTCTTGCCTTATCGCTCCGCAGACGTTTTCCCCTTTTGTTTTTTATCCACCATCTCTATCTTTCTGTCGCTTGGCTCGGCTGTTCACTGAACGCTCTCTCCTCCACACCATGAGTAGACACGCCCCTTACTGCTGATTGGCTACAATTTTGTTTTGGTACTCGGCCCCGACTCAGTTTTCTAAAGAGTTTTTGAAAAATCACATACCCCACCTTTAACAGTGATGCTATTGAGCTACTATGGAAGTCAGTTTCCGCTATTGAATAAAAAATAAAAAAATAAAATAAAGGGGAAAGGGAAGTGATGTGTGGCCAAGTATGGTGACCCATACTCGGAATTTGTCCTCTGCATTTAACCCATCCAAGTGCATGCACACAGTAGTGAACACACACCCGGAGCAGTGGGCAGCCAATGCTGCGGCGCCCGGGGAACAGTTGGGGGTTCAGGTGCCTTGCTCAAGGGTCTCACCTCAGTTGTGGTCCCTGCCGGACCTGAGACTTGAACCCATGACCTTTGGGTTACAAGTCCAATGCTCTATCCATTAGGCCACGACTGCCCATAAAGAAATAATAAAAATAATAAATAATTTTTATCTCACAATTATGACTATTTTTATGTGTGTGTATATATATATATATATATATATATTATTATTATTTTTTATTTTTTTTAATTCAGTGGCAGAAACGGGCTTCCATAGGCTACTGCAAAAACGAAAGTTCAAAGGCCAGTTTCTAAAGATGGCAGCACACTTCATTTCTCTGACGCATAAGGGCTATAATATTGTGTGAAGTTACATGAATGCTACAAATTCTCAAGAAACTTCTCTCCGAGTTGAATTTTTAACATGAGCACATATTGAATTTTTGAACATTTTAGTGTTGTTTTTCAAAAACATTTTCCCCTATGTGCGTACCCTCAGATGAAATCCTCAAGGCACTCCTGATAACTTAAACATTGTTTAGGAAACGAATCCCTTCCAAATAGTGCTAGACTGGCCTGCAGGAAAGGATCGCAGAAAATGAGCGGTTGAGATGGGAATAATGTGGGTGGGTTGCTCCTGGTAGGTAGAGTGAATAAAAGGGTAATGGATACAACAAGAGCGGCCCTGTGGGGACATGAGGAACAAGAATATTCTTGAGAGGGAAATGGCTGAGGCAGTAGAAAAAGAGAGGGGAGACCTTTAAAGGCTGAAGGGATGGAGGCGAGACCTCGGGTGAGACATCCCTGAGGCCCCATCGCTCAGATCCTGCGCAATCCCAGAGGGCTGATTATTTGACAAAGCATCTGACCACCAGCTAAATAAGGCCTTTCTCAAATTTGACAGAGCTGATGCCAAGTGCCAAAGGGGGTGAGCTATGCGGACTGAAGGAGAAGTGCAGAGGGAGAAAAAAATAAATAGATGTGGGCGATGAAGTCCGAACATTCTCACCGCAGCCTCAGAGGTATTACTGTAAGTATTTCCTGATGGCTATGTGCATTGTGTAAAGCGCATTCATTGCTCCTCAGCTGCCCCTGCACTGCAGACTATTGAGCTGTGCACAGCTAAGATATGATTTTTTTTTTTTAAATAATATCTCCTGTAGCAAGACCTGCGATTACCGGCAACACCTTGCAATTCACTTTCAGGCTGTGCTTTGGCATTGGAGCATGTTTATCTTGTTTGTAAAGGAGGGAAACTTATAAATGCTTATGTTCTTGGACTACCAAGTGAATAATAAGTGGATATGTGCATATCTGAGTATGATAAATTACAGAAATGTTGGAATGTCACATACACTCGCTTTGCACTAAATTAATTACAAATGTTTTTCATGCACCCATATTTTAAAGCTGAATTTGGATGTTTATCTTTTCCACATTTTGTTGATGGTTTTCTTCAGCTTTAGCATCGAACATCAATAATACAACAGCACAACTTGTCTATATAATAATATTACAGATAGTACGTTTCCACATAATGAACCCTTTCTCCATTCAAAATGCCTCATTGGTTTTTAGTGAGATTCTGTATATGTAGTAACAAAAGCTGAATTTCATAAAACCATGGATTTTTCACAGTATCATCAATTTGTTTTTCTGCCCAACCTTGTGAAAAAAGAAGTGTGTATGATTGTATTGAACGCATACTTCCCAAAGTAATCCCATAAATCCCAAATCCTACAAAAAAAAAAAAAACTCCAAGTCACGATCAAAAAGTAGCAACAACAGATTTTTTAATCTGTATTATTGTGACCAAATTATCTGACATCTGACAGAGTATGTAAAGAATTGTTCATGATAAGATCTATAACATTCATTTTAAAAATAAGTTGTTTTATTTCATTCTGACTTTAAGTTCTAAATGCATAATATAAATTTAAACTGTAATACATTGCTTTGTGCATTAATGCTGCATTGTATTCAAACACTAGGATGGTTCAAGAGAATCTATAACAAAACTGCTCCGCTTTTCCTGCAAGAACATAGTAAAATGTGACTGTGAAAGATGGGTGTTCACAAAACAACAGAAGCAACTGAAAAGGTTTGATTATTGAGTTGTCACTACACTGTAGGAGTAGTTTAAAGATTGCTTGCATTGATTTATTGACCATATTATCCTTTCTGAGCAATGTATTATCAGTCACACAAAGCTGATGACTTTATTTTGCTGGAGGTGCCACCATTCATAGCCTAAATGCGGGGGGAGGGGGATTTATTTATTTCTTTTTGTGCTTGCCAAAAATTTGCCACAAATTTTAACATCTTCCGAGTTGCCCAAGGACACGCCTTGATAAAATTTCAATCCTGAGCCAATTTCAGTCAAAAACACAATATGGATGCTTATCCCATTTGATGTGCATTTTGTTTCCTGACAAACAAAACAAAAAAGATGTATGATTAACTTGCAAGCTAGGTCTGCCTGCAAGAAAGCTAAATGAGGGCAGGCTACAAAAGCAAATCTCTCAACCGTAGCCTTTGTTTGGGTTTCATTAAAACTCTCCGCCACACTTGGAGAAACGCTATGAAAGATAAGAAAGATGCAATGAAAGATTAAGCCTGCCCTCAAGTTTATATATTTTAGAAACAAATGTGTGCACGAAAGAGCCCTGCTTGACAAAGCTGGGTGTGTTTTATTTAACTATCCGCACTTTTGACCCTGTGCACTTTTACTCTAACACACTATTCACACTCTCAGATTGAATTGTCTATATTGTCTAACAGTATTCAACAGGGAATATACATACATCACAGAAGAATTCTGTCATTTTTTTCAAGTGGATTGAGTGAGTGAGTGAGCGAGTAATTGATTGATTGGAATTATCAAATTTTGCAAATGTTATAGGTGAAAATTACATTTAAATATTTCTATAACAAAACAGCTGACACTTTTGATTTGCTTTTATAGAGAGCATTTTCTGTTTTCTGCCTGGTAAACAAGTGTGTTAACTTGTTGAAATTAAAAATTAACATAGAAATTAGGTTCAAAATTGTTGGATACGAAACAAAATTGGGCTAAATAGTTTTTACACAGTAAATACATGTTTTCTTTTCTATATTTGCATTTTAATATTGTATATTTGTTTAAATATCATTGTTTTATCAAATAATGTTTTTATGATCAATTTTCATATTTTAAGATTCAAGGTCTGGGACAAAAAAAAAGTTTGAGGGGAAAAAGCAGCCTTTGTTTAAAAAAAAATCATAAAAGTTGAAGAAACAAGATATTACAATATTCATACAGTGGGATTTATTAAACATCCTAGTTTAGACAGAAAATGTGGCTATGTGGTTGCTTTCGAGTGGGTTTCTTATCAAGCTTTTTTTATGATCTGCGGGTCTCTCTGAACTTTGTACCTTTAAATAATTAGCTTTCCAAACTCTGCTTACGGGGTCATGCCTTTGAATAAAGTTATGGGTATTGAACACACTCTTTTCATTGCATGGATTTTTCGAGTAAATTTCTGGTAAGCTTTACGCACGGGATGAATACTGTTCTGGGGGAAGGGCCTCTGGCACTGCAGCTGCCATATCCCATGAGCACCACCGCCTCTGCAAAACAAAACGACATGTCTTATGGTTTCACATCAAACACATTCAGAATAAACACATCCAGCTTTTTTTTCACCGCAGTGGATTACACAGAAGTTTTCCTTGTATTGATGTGAAGTGTTTATTTTTTTTTTTGTTGTTTTTTTTTTTTTGTGCAGTCTCGCATCTATTCTCATCTCAAATCTCTGAGGGTTCACTGGTGGGCACACCAGGGGATAATGGATTTGATCATTAAGGAAAATGATTGCATATCATGCGCAGTCATTTTAAATATATGGGGAAGCACTGTATTGTACAATATAAGACACTTTGATGGTTAACAATCCCTCTCTAAACTCGTTATGAATCCAAGCTCCTGATTTTCCCTCAATCACAGAGTAATTAATTTAGCTCATCTGAATGTTTTGTAACCATATGGGTAATGTATTTCCCTCTGACTGTTGTGTTGAGGTTTATTAGCTTTTATCAGTCAATGACGAACTCCATTCACCCAGCACATCCATCACAAAGGTTCACATCTGCAACGCTTACCCCCAATCCAATATAATTGTACCCTGTGGCTGTATATAGTTCCCTTCAGAGCAGCAGAGTTAATAATCAAACCAGATGTATGGAACCTTCTGCTTATTGTGGTTATTGAGTTGATCAGCTGACCTTTCACCTCGGCTTGTGATTGCCAGAAGAGAAATCCTAAAGAAGAGAAAATCGACCACCTGTAGAAAAATTAATGAGAGCAATCATAACGCTCAACATGGTAGCAGTAGGATTGGAAGTCCCACCTGTCAGTTAAGAGAGATAATTGCCTTAATGATATAATTTGTTTCTACTTTGTTTATTGCCCAGTGTTGGGCACTAGCACTTTAGCTGAATACTGAAGCTATTAGTTTACAGCGAGGTTAATCGTGTCTAGCCCTGGAGGGCCACTGCACTGCAGAGTTTAGTTTAGGAGTTCTCAAATCTGGCACTCGATGTCCACTTACCTGTAGAGTTTAGGTGCTTTCATCCCATGTTCTAATTACTGTAATTACAAGATTAGGACTTGTAAAAAGCGTTCACATCCTTGTAGAACTCGCAGTTACAACTTGTAAACTGGGAGCTACAACCTATACCGCATAACCACTGTGCTACCAGCCCGCTGCAGATTCATATTGGGATTGATAGTGTTGCCATGGCAATGCATAATTCCCAGTCAGAGGATGTGAACAGCTCCGATTAAAATGTCACGTGTTGTCATCTCGTAATTACGGTAATTATACGACATGACGTGAATGCATTTAGCGCAAACTTTGATAAATCTCACCTGTCTGTAACTTTCCAGTAATTCTGAAGACCTTTATTAGCTTGCTCATGTGTGTTTAATTAGGGTTGGAGCTAAACTCTCCAGGAAAGTGGACCTCGAGGGCCAGAATTGAGAACCCCTGTTTTAGCTTAAAGAATTTACTGTAAACTGCAGATGCTACATCCATTGCATTCGCCATATTTTCTTGCATCTTCAAACCCCTGTTCCAGTACTGCTTTTTGATTAGTATAACCATGAGTTAAAACATCTTTCTAGTTATTAGCAACACAGAACATACAATTGGAAAACACGTATGCATGTTACATGTACAGGTGCATCTCAATAAATTATGTTTTGGAAATGTTGAATGTTGTGGAAAAGTTAATTTATTTCAGTAATTCAACTAAAATTGTGAAACTTGTGTATTAAATAAATTCAATGCACACAGACTGAAGTAGTTTAAGTCTTTGGTTCTTTTAATTGTGATGATTTAGGCTCACATTTAACAAAAACCCACCAATTCACTATCGTAACAAATTAGAATACTTCATAAGACCAATAAAAAAAAAAACTTTTTTAGTGAATTGTTGGCCTTCTGGAAAGTATGTTCATTTACTGTATATGTACTCAATACTTGGTAGGGGCTCCTTTTGCTTTAGTGCCTCATTCGGCGTGGCATGCAGGCGATCAGTTTGTGGAACTGCTGGTGGTATGGAAGCCCAGGTTTCTTTTTGACAGTGGCCTTCAGCTCATCTGCATTGTTGGGTCTGTAGTGTCTCTCATCTTCCTCTTAGATATGCCCCATAGATTCTCTATAGGGTTCAGGTCAAGTGAGTTTGGTGGTCAATCAAGCACAGTAACACCATGGTCCATTGAACCAGCTTTTGGTACCTTTGGCAGTGTGGGCAGGTGCCAAGTCCTGCTGGAAAATGAAATCAGCATCTCCATAAATCTTGTCCTTGAAGAGAGCACAGGGGGTGCTCTAAAATTTCTGGTAGATGGCTGTGTTGTGTGGACTTCAGAAAACACAGTGGACCAACACCAGCAGATGACATGGCAGCCTAAATCATCACTGACTGTGGAAACTTCACACTGGACTTCCAACAACATGGATTCTGTGCCTCTCAGCCCTTCCTCAGACTCTGGGACCTTGATTTCCAAATGAAATGCAAGAATTTACTTTCATCTGAAAAAGAGGACTTTGGACCACTGAGCAACAGTCCAGTTCTTTTCTCCACAGCCCAGGTAAGATGCTTCTGATGATATGTCTGGTTCAGAAGCAGCTTGGCCCAGCCCTTTTCCTGAGAGCGTCTGAGCGTAGGCGAGCTCTTGATGCTGACTCCCAGCTTCAGTCCACTCCTTGTAAACTCTCCCAAGTGTTTTGAATCAGCTTTGCTTGACTGTATTCTCAAGCTTGCGGTCATCCCTATTCTTGTGCACCTTTTCCTACTTAAATTCTTCCTTCCAGTCAACTTTTCATTTAATATGCTTTGATACAGCACTCTGTAAACAGCCACACCTTTCAGTAATGACCTTCTGTGACTTACCCTCTTTGTGGAGGGTGTCAATGTTCGTCTTCTGGATCATTGCCAAGTCAGCAGTCTTCCCCATTATTGTGGTTTCAAAGAACAAGAGATGCCCAGAATTTATACTGTATGGATGGTCATTTATTGAAACTCAAATGTAAATATTCTAATATTTTTAGATACTGATTTTTGACTTTCATGAGCTGTAAGCTCTAATCATCAAAATTAAAACAAAAAAAAAACTTTTGAAATGTTTTACTTTACATGTAATGAATCTAAAATATATGAAAGTTTCACTTTTTGAAATAAGTTACAAGAAAAAATGAACTTTTTCACGACATTCTAATTTATTGAGATGCACCTGTATGTAACTTTGGTTTCCTTTGTAGGGAATGAGACGCTGCGTCACTAGCTGATGCTATGGAAACCCTGCAGATGTGATTGCTGTCTAAAGTCTGTATTAAAAATGAAAAGACGTTTCTTTTAAATGTATAGAGCAGCTTTTTATTGAGGCAAAAACAACTTGTGAAACTTGTAAAATTGGAATATAATGCAAAAAAAAATAAATAAATAAAAAAAACCTGTGTGGTGCTTTATAAGGGTTCCTCAATGGGAACTCAGTGGTGGGTATAGCCATGCTTAACCTGCTGGTCGACAATGTCGCCGGCGGAATCACTTGCATTTTTTCCTGATAACAGCGAAAATAACTTAAAATGCTCCATCATTTTTTGTGATTAAAAAATTACAAATGTCAGGGCATGTCAAAAATTCCCCAGCGGGGTAATAGTAACAAATCTGAGTATACTATGCACAACTTGTTGCCACACAAATAAGCCATACCTTTAAATGATCCTTTTTGATCCCTAAGTAACACCATACACTATTTTTTTTTTCTCCAGATCAAAACACAGTCAAGGAGGCAGTAGAAACAAGCAATACCATATGTGAGTAGATGCATATATAAAATAACAAGATCATCAAATATTAAATAACATATTAATCAAAACCGCCTACTGAATTACCGAATGAAATCTTGACCCAGGAATGGAAGCTTAGAGGTGTTGATGGAAGTGATCTGCTCCATCTGTGGTTTGATCATAGTTCTGAATGAAAAAAAAAAAAAAAGATTTTCTTAGCTTCTTGTTCAAAATGCTGCTATTTTATGAAACATACAAGACAATACAATACAATACAATTCAAGAGTTGATAAAAAAGAGTGTTTTGTATTTTGTTTAAAAGCAGAGTCTCTGTTATTCTTTTGACATATTGCATGTTCATACATTCATACTACAAAATATTCTGGGGGACATGATAGTTTTGTGGAAATGATCAATGTTGGCGGAGGTTGGCAACGCTGGCAGGGAAAGAGTTAAGTGTAGCTTAAGCTGGAGAAGTGCATGCAGAAAATGCTTGAAGGAATGCAAGCACTGAACCAACCAGGCAGTGAACTGGCTCCAGACTGCGCTCTCTGCACCACTGACGCAAATAGTAGGGCCATTCTTGCATTCAAGTACAGGGGGCTTTTGGATTCAAAATGGTCTTTTTAATCTCTCACCAACAAGAGACACACTTTGTCTTCCCAAACTGTTGGAAGAACTGCTGGAAGCAGATGTCAGGAAGGCATATAATCAGGCCAATGGCCATACATGAACCAAAACATCTTACCCAGAAGTGATGGAGGAGAAAGAAAGAACCAAAGGGGTACTGGGCTGCCTCTGCCTGGTTGAACCTCTATCAAGTTGGACACATGATCTCAGCCTCCATTCTCCAGGCCTCAAATGATGCCTCCAGAATCAACTGACCTGGGATATGCATTGCCCTTAGTGCCAGAAATTTTTTCTGCACCCAAAGAAGTTGTTTCTGTACTAATCTCCACATAGGGCTTTATGTACTTGACTATCAGCATGTTCCGCCCTGATGACTATGCGACAGTCGTGAATGTCCACAAGGAAAATCTCCAGGCAATTTAAGTGTCACAGGAGAAGATCCCTCTTCGAGACTCCGTAGGTTGGGTGCCCTTCATAAACTAAACCCCAAACTACTGATGAGGAATCATTCATAACTGTCTTGCAGTAACAGATTCCACTCAAAGGTACAAACTGGGGTTGTTACCAAGATAATATGATCTGATAGCATAAACCAGCTGAAGTGAGGAAGAACTACTTGACTGTTGACCCACCACTAAAATGAAGCAGGCTCAACAGTACCATAGGAGAAGGAGCTGCTATTAGAACCAATTAGCCTCTGAACAGACCTACAGAAATGTCTGTCACTGCTCTGAATTGTTTTAGACAAAAGAGAATCAACTGGACACAAGCAGCAGAAAATCATTCTTGTGTTGAGTTCAGTTCCACCTCAAGAAATATGGTCTGCTGCATTAGCAAGAAAAAAAAAAAAAAAAAAAAAAGTCAAACCTAGCACCTTGTTCAATTTTGCCCCTAAATGCAAATCTGAGGATGTGTTTCAGAGAAAAGTTTAGCTGAAACAAATCACCAGATTGGGCTTAAACCACCATTGTTCCTTTGCATTCGAAAACATTAGCTCTGGAAGCCAGATCCCTTCTGTGAATGAGCCATTTCCTCTAAGGCTCCTTTCTCCAACAGGGAATGAATTCCCTGCCCAAAAAACAATCTCCTGGCATCCGATCCTTGTGGGGAGCACTTGGTTAAAATGGGGCAAACAGTCCCTAAATTGGATCGCATACCCTTCACTAAGGTACAAAGAAACTAACAAGTGGCCACACTGGCAAATCGGCTAAGAGAACCGTCAGCTGTTTCAGCCTGAGGATGAAGATTTTAGTTCACTCAATGACCACTTAGGCCCATTCAAAACAATATTTGTAGTCGGCAGGTGAGAAATCAGAGGCATAAAATCATTCATGAATGTGGTGGGTGAAGCGAGAAAATGTACAGTCTGTCTAACCAACATGCACAATGGAGGCAAAATCTGTTGTCAAAGTCACAACATGTTACCTTTTATGAGTGGCGCAGCATGCATTGTGCAGGCACAACCGGTTGTAACCATGATGTTGTAGTCGTGTGTAGAGGACAACCAACTGATTGATTTTGCTGATGATTCGGCGCCAGTAGCCGATTAGTGGAACAATTGATTATCAGCAAAAAATACATACTGATAGTTTTTCCAGATTGTGTTCGTCATGTGTCTGTCATTTTACAGTATGAGAGCAGCCTCTAGACGCTTAATCACTGAAAGCGGGACACTTTAGATCCGGTGTGAAAAACCAAAGTCCCTTTAAGGCAAGTCATGTCACTCTGCTGCCATCTTTGAAACATCTCTCGGGCATGCAAGTGCAGCTCCTATCTCTTTGAATGGGGAAACATCAAATTCTACAAAACTGTTCGCCAAGCTTACGCTTAAATTTCATATTTGAAATCACCAATGAAATCTGACAACAACTGTATTGTAAATCTTGTTTATTTTGCTCGAATAGCGTTTAAAAAATGTATTTTTTTATATTTTTTTTTGCTGAGAAGGCGGGGCTTTGTTCGATAGAGGGGCCATATTGACTGCTGCATTTTTCCCCATTCAAAACTGTACGAGAGACACGCCTTGGGTATTCTATAGTCTTTGCCAATACCTGTGAGTTGTCCTAGCCATTATGCAGAATTGCTCTTCTCTTCCGGTATGCAACCATCATATTTTGTTATTTTGATTAGACAATAATCAAGTTTTCCAAAATAGAAGCAAATAAAGTGTGAGAGTATACATGAAATATACATATTTATAACATTGTCTGTGAGGTATCCAAATACATATGTTGACAGGCAGGTAGGAAAGTAAATCAAAATGCTCGGATCGAGCGTTTTGATTGGATGAACATTTCTTGGTCCTATGCCTTCCACAGAATATATAAATACATTTAGACCATTTAACTTAATGATTGCTATAGGGATGTGAAGAGACTTTCAACCAGCATAACAAAAAATGTTTCTGAAGACAATCACCTATTGCACCTTTAATTCGCTGCTTTAATCGATCCACATAAACCCACAGATAGAAAGAGAGAGACAGAAACTTGTTGTCAGCGCTGCATTATATTCCTCAGAAATGAGGTGGTAAAATCACTGTTTCTGAGGTAACTAAACACAGCTTCATTGTTTTTAAAGAGACATGCAGACGCAGGTAGGGCATTCACAACTGTCATCTCTCTCTCTCTCTCTCTCTCGCTCTCCCTCCCTCTCTCAACTCTCAGATATTGTGCTGCAAACATCATTAATAGCTTTAACTTGTCATTGTTGTCAAATGATCATGGTATAAGCTGGAAAATGGATGGCTAGCTGTGCATTAAATGTGTTTAATGTACTTCGTCTCAGGTGGCCTTTGTGTAGATATGTAAAGATGGCTATCTTCAAGCATGACTGTTGATAAGAAATGGTAAGAATAACACTAAGAGTCAATTTCTGTAACATTAAGTGTAAAGTTCTGCCGATGGGTCCTCAACTCAAACTAATGATATTCAGAGTGTTAAACAACTTGGCACAAGCTGACTGGTTCATGTTGCATACGCAGCCAATGAATTTACTGCTTTACATTTAAATGTCTGGTTAGCATTCACTAGAGCATTTCACAGCACACTTTCAGAGTTCCTCTGAAACCCTGCACCATCCCCAGCTCCACCTGTATAGATCTGCTACAGGTTATTATATGTATTTGCAGCAGCAGCAATAATCTACAACAACAGCAATAACTAGCAGCAATTCAGCAGCGTAGCAGATGTATTCCACCAAGACTATATACATTAACATTGTCATATCTATTACCATGCTAAAATCTTCAGAGAGTTGTCATGATAGAACTAAGGTTATATGTCCTGTAGAAATAATGTTCAGTATTAGAGTGTGTTAACTTTTAGTAATAACATTAATGATCTATGCATAATTAATAATAATAATGGTTCAGCACATTTGTCATTGTGCATTGTGTCTGTAATATAAAAGCACAATTAAACTTCTTATCATCCAACACACAGAACCGACAAAGCAGAATCTATTTGTATTTACACTTAAATCGATACTAGTCTACACTACAGTGTAAATGCATCTGCTCTGCACCATCTCGAAGGTCAGGCAGATTTTCCATACAGATTTTGACAGCTGGACAGCTAAACAAAACACAGCGTGTGCCAAAGAAGTGGGCTAAAGGCTAATGTGGGTGTAGATGTGAGGTACATAAATATGTTTCTTAAATAAATTACTAATATTTCTCTGGCAGTTGTAGGCATGCCTACATACAGCAAAGCACTAGTCCCTGCCCCAGTACAGTTTTTTAGGCATTCCTTAGTCTAGTTTTTAAATAAAGACAGATGGCTACTATATACTGGTGGTTTGGTAACCAAACCTGCATAGCTTGTAAGTGATGAAGGTCTACAGTAAGTTCAACATTTGCACATGCAGCCCATGAAATTACATATAGATTTTCCAAACATTGGAGAACTCATATCAAAACACTGACAATAAACCAAACCTCTTACAGCACAAAAAAGTATCATAGATTTACTGTGTTTTGGATACCAAGGCATCACCACACTATGCAGTTCATGTTCATTTTAGTATTTTAGCTAATTGTAATGTTTATCTTTTGTAAAAAAAAAAATTAATATGCCATTCTTGTCATGATGTAATTATTTTATTATTTTTAATCTTGATAAAGTTTTGAATATTTCACTGTTTCTCCATTCAAGCTGAAGGAGCTATAGTACTGCAACTAAATGCGACAGAGTGAACCGACTTGCCTTAAAGGAAATTTGTTGCCAGCCTTCACTACGGTTTCCATAGTTTGACCTTAGATGGGTCTTACCATTATCTTCAAGTACGCTAGACTTCTCCCACTGACACTGAGTTCAGGACAGTGGCTCTCATGTGAATAATAAGCTTTGTATATTGCGAGACCTGACACATCTAGGTTATGACACACTTTTTGTGTAGTTTGTGTAACTGAGTTTTGTCATATTTCTTCCTGAGTATTTTTACAAGGAGTTCTGTAGGGATGCATAAAGGTTTTTGCCTTTCCCAGCTACAAGATATGTGGGCCACAGTTCTGGAAGCAGCACAGCACTTCTGGGACTTCTCATTCGAGAGGATGTCTTGCTGCACACTGACCTGGCCTTTGTGCACATCCTGGGCTTTGTTTTTTTTCTTTCCTTCTTCCACTTCTACAATCCTTGAAATGTTTTGTTCTTACTTTAAGTTCTCAAATATGAGAAAACATCAAAGTGTGTTATAGGAGCAAGAGTAATTCCCAAATCAGGAAGTCTTCAGTTTATAAAGTTTCAACCAGTAATGCGAGCTTCAACCGGTAATGTACCTTAAAGCAGACCTCCAAACAAATCTAACACATTAATAAAACAAATGTTTAAACTAGCAGAGGTTATTCTTGAATCACAGTTTTCAGCACCTCTACCACAAAAGAACGTGTTTTTGGAAACCATTAAAACAATAATCAGGAATGCTTGTAAAGGGTAAGGCACACAAATGTCAATTTTTTTGAAACTCAAAAATTGAAGGCTAGTTCCACAGTAGATCAATACTGTACTCTTACTCTCTGCTTTTTATAAAGCCAGCTAGTCACGTTTTGAAAACATGAAAACATTTCAGTTTTGAGTCTGCATCTGAATAATTAATGTCAATCTTTTTTTACAAGTATACCTTTGACTGAGAGAGTGCCGCAGGTCAGCAATTTATCAGCAGTTAATTTGACGGCGACCGCTAAAT
Organism: Tor tambroides; assembly: GCA_021397915.2. NCBI lineage: Eukaryota > Metazoa > Chordata > Actinopteri > Cypriniformes > Cyprinidae > Tor > Tor tambroides. The sequence goes on from JAFVLL020012003.1 coordinate 15,088, forward strand.
GCAGTTATTTTTCTGCTAGAATCATGCAGCTACAGTCAAAACACAACTGCGTATCTTGCCTCAGAAGCTCTCTGCAGGGCTTCAGCATGGTGTTTAGTATTCTAGCTGCATAGGTACGCATGATTACATGATCATGTGGGCTGAGCTTCAGCTGGAGGATGGGAGTGGGGGAAGAGAAAGAGTGTGAGGTAATTTTGAGTTGTATGGAGAGGGGGTAAATAGGCCAGGCTAATCCACAACATTAAAACCAAGAGTATGATTAGGGGTTCTGGAGAGAAGAAAGTAATAAATACCAAAGGAAATCCAATGAGGACCACCAATAATAGGACGTTTTCTGCCACCTTTGTTAACTGAGAGATATGTAGGCCTATGCATTGGGCAGATTTAAAGGCTGCTTGGAACTCTATGCACAAAGAGCGTGCTGAGAAGGCACACTCCTTTTGTTGTGTGTTTGATGAGTCTATTACTGTGGCAAAGGGTTTTATCAAAGTGTTTGTTTAGTTACAATGCAGTTGTATCCCTGAACATGTCAGAATTGTCATTATTGTGTCATAGGATGCATGAGTATCAACACATTATGCACAAAGTGTGAATGATTATGTTCAAAAGGGAATACAAGCCTAATTGTAGTAAAACACACACACACACACACACACACTCACAGGGGTCAGTCCAATTAATTGTATCTTCTTTTTTTTAAAACATTAGTCAAAGTCAAAGTCAAAGTCTGCTTTATTGTCAATTCTGCCACATGTACAGTACATACATACAGAGAATTGAAATTGCGTTACTCTCAGACCCTTGGTGCATACAGATAACACTAAACACTAGTTAACTAGTTAACTAGTAAACATTACCTTCGCAATCATATAACACTCACTGAAAGTTAATATAGGAGGAAAAAAAGTATACACTTTTAATAAAGGTCATTCTTTGGTTATTTGCATCCCAAAAATGAATAAATAACACCCACTGCACTGCATTTATCCACTGCTGCTTGGTTGGCCAGGGCATTTATTAACAATAGAAAAAGACATAGCTGTCTGCATAGCATGAAAAGCATTTATGGTATGATATCAAGTAAGGTCCCACTTTATATTAGGTGTCTTTAACTAATATGCACTTATGTACAGTAAATATAATGAATTGTTTGGAACCATGTACTTATTGTTTTCATGTTGAATTGCAAAATACATTTTACTGCTATCGGGGTGTATACAGTTAGGTTTAGGGTTAGGTTTTGTGGTTTGGTTTGGTTTGGTTTGGTTAGGTTTAATTGTGAGTTAAGGTGTAGAGGTATAGGGTCAAAAGTGCAATTATAAATGTAAAAAAAAATAAAAAATAATAATAATACAGATGCAAGTATGGGAAGGTGTTTTTAAATATAAGAACAATCTAAAACGTATGTATGTAAATAATAAGTGCCCTGTAACAAATATCAATTTAAATGTAAGTATAGTGGTTTAAGAAAATATATAGACCTCAAGTAGGAATACATATCTGGTTTTCCATGAAACACAGCATTATTCCAAGATGAGAATGTGGGGGATTGATATTCACAAATGTTGTTGTCTTAATTTGATTTTATTTAGCATTTGGCATCAGTAGCATTTAGGTGATTTTCTGTTATCTGGCAACAGTTCTAGATTGTTTTTCCACATGGGCGAGCAATTTGGGTACAGCATTTCTAGCGCAAGAAATTGCCCACACTCAATCCACCCAATAAGAACACAGAACAATGACAAATCCCTCTGTAACTGGAACATATTTCAGAAAAGTACATTTAAACGTTTTACTATGGATATGAATTTCATGTTATACTTCAAATGACAATGAAATTCATATAATGGTAATAAGAATGCGATAATGCAGTAATAAGAAAACTCATTCTTTCATATAGCTTGGGTATACAGAGCATTCGCAGCATATGTGGACTGCTGTAGATATATATTGCTGGAGAAACCATGTATAAGTATGCTTTCCAAACACAGCATATGTTTCTGTAACATGCTAAGCAGAGAAAAGCAAACAAGCAAACTGCAGCAAAACCCAACAGGAAAAAAAGCCAAAACCTGGCTATCTTGAAGGGCTGCGGTGTGAAATGATTTGCATAAGCCTCCTCTTTCATCTGGCAAAGCAAAGGAAAAGTTTGCATGTTTACCATTTCAATGTGCAAATGCACATCACTCACTTTTCTTTCTCCTGTCACCCCTTACTCAGAAACAATTGTTTCCCAGGACATGAATGCAATTTTCTTGTATGGCGCACTAACTGAGGCAAAAGGGAAGTCACGTTTAGACTCAGGGGACTCATTCCTATGAAATTGCCTGTAGCTCTTGTGGCCTTGCTCACTTAGATTAAACGAGGAGACCAGAGCCATTTGTCAATGTTCTGTGGCATGGCTAGGGTGCGGCACCTGAGCCAGTCTGCTGAACCGCCTCATTAGAACCGGGTCTGGTGTCAGAGACGCCACATGCATAAATGTGAGCAAGCACTCAGAAACAAATCTTCAGCAACATAGCCAGACACCCGTTTACTATTAGATTCACAGTCTAGGAGTTTGCAGACTAGGCCAGCTTACCCACAGAAAACCTGTGAAACTGTGATTTTTAGAATTCGTAAGATATTAATTATAGTCAATTTCTAGTCAGTGTTTATATATTTTCCTAATTCAGTAATCACAAATAATTGTGAAAGTCTTTCTGGATAAGCTACTCTGCTGTGGAGACTTCTTAGGATCAAGCGGCAAGGTACACAAGCTGTGCTTAAATGACAGCTTAGCCAGTTATGGCATACTGTAAATTAACTAAGTTACGGCTTGTGCATTGCTTAATACCTATCTGCTGCTATAGTGTGTATGCACTGTGTATGGCTCTCTGGCTTCACGAGGCCGGGTATTGTGATGTACCAGGAGGAACGCAGGGCCCACTGCACCAGTGTAAGGTCTGACAATGGCTCTGAGGAATTTATCCCGGTACCTAACAGCAGTAAGGTTACCGTTGGATGGTACATGGAAGTCTGTGTGACGCTCCAAAAATATTCCTCCCCAGACCATCACTGACCCACTGCCAAAATGATCATGCAGGATGATGTTGTTGGCAGCTTAACATTCCCCATGGTATGTCACTTAACATTAAGTTATTCATCTGTTTAATATAACACTTGCAATCGTGATGGTATTTGGGAAAACGGCATTCTTGCTCATGTGATATTGTTTCAATATATAACACTTCCGGTGTCTGTTTGGCAAATTTAAATGAATTAGATAGCTAGCTGTATTATGTGGAGTGTAGGGCTGTCAAAATTTCTGAAAAACTAAATTCGAATTTTGTACTTAAAAATGATCAATATTCGAATTATATTCCAATTTAAAAGGCATAATTACAGTTGGGGGAAAGATAAAAATAATATTTTCAGTTGAGGCCACAAGAGGGGGCATCGAGCAAAATATTACTAATGCACGTTTCATCAAAGCAATAAAATAACACCACTACCTTTGAAAAAAAAAGTGCAAAATGTTTAAAATAATGTTTATAAATCATATAATTAATTAAGCTGCTTAAACAATTAGAAACAAAACAGCATCATGTATGTATGTGTAGTTTCATACAAAGGACCAAAAACCAATCACAAATAGTACTTTTTATAATTTTTCATCTCGAGATGCATCGAGATGGGTAAAAACCGCTTTAAAGTCTCGTGACATGATTTTTAAAAGTTAAACTTACATTAATTTTACATGGCTTTCTAAACATGTGGATTTATGTACCTATAGAAATTGCGATAAATATGCGTTTCAGTTTTGAGGTAAACAGCATCTTCTCCGATGTTCTCTTTTTCTGCAATATTTTGAATGAACAACTTAGGCTAAAAAAGCATTAAAATGAAATGACACCTACATCGTCATCGCATCTTGTGTGCCACTGATAAGGCAGCCCGACGCACACCTAAAATTCGAATGCAGCGTTTTTGCATTCGAATGTGAATTTATATTTTAAATTCAACGAATATATGAAAATATTTTTTTTTTGACAGCCCTGTTGGAGTGTCATTAGCTTGATTACTCAATATTGTAATACCTCCTTCTTAGTACATTTTTTTGTTTCTTTTTACTGTCCCAATTTGACCAGCAATGCAAAATTTTCTACTAGGTAGTGCTTCTCCCAGTCATCGAAAAAATAAAAGAGAAGCAATAGGTGGGTGTTACCAATTTGTGGAGGGGGACTTTAATATTTCTCTGTTTTATGACAAACTCACATTCAATCTGGAACAAGAAAAAAAGGTTACAAAATAAATAAATATAAATTTATTAAATATCATGGGCATGGTTTGATCATACCATGAGTACATGAAAAACATGTAGTTTATACCAGTGAATTGAATGAGTGAAGTGAGTGAAGTGAAGTGACGTGTGGCCAAGTCTGGTGTCCCATACTCAGAATTTGTGCTCTGCATTTAACCCATCCATGTGCACGCACACACACACACACCTGGAGCAGTGGGCAGCCAATGCTGCAGCGCCCAGGGAGCAGTTGGGGGTTCGGTGCCTTGCTCAAGGGTTTGACCTCAGTCGTGGTATTGAAGGTGGAGAGAGCGCTGGTTATTCACTCCCCCCATCGACAATTCCTGCCAGACCTGAGACTCGAACCCGCGACCTTCGGGTTACAAGTCCGACTCTCTATCCATTAGGCCCCGGTTTTTGAATTGCAGAGCTGGTGTAAACATATCCACATCGCTATGATCAGATGCTTTCTTAAGTGCTGTTTTTTCACTGCTGTCATTCTTATTTTGTCATTGACAAGAAAGTGTGCAACACATATTTACATATTCATCTCAATGTCTCTCTAAGCAGAGCAGATGGTGTCTGGATGTTCGTTAACAGTATATCGCTGCAAATAAGGTATTTCTGACTTCTTTTTACTTCTAAGCAAAGAATGAAAAGGAACATTGCCATGAGTATAACAGAGAACTGAATCAGGTTCAGCCTCTTGTACGTTACGTGTTCCTGAGTGCAAGCACGAGCAAATAAACTGCTGGCTGCAGTTCACTTAACAGCCACTGGTGTCACTAATAACAAGGGTTTCTGAATCCTGTCAGCTAAGTCTTGTCTAACTCACAATGTCACTAAGTCATAAATTAATACAGTGCATTTAGGTAAGACCTCACAAAAATATAGTGTAACCCTTCCTGGCATTTAAAATATAACAGCTACCAGTGACCACTATGCAGATTTATTTAGCAGGAACAATTTATACTCGTACAGTATCTCAGTATACACAGTCACTTGTGCACACAGTCACTTCAAACATTTACTTCAGAATCTTGATCCATTAAATCGGTTTTGTGTAGAGCAGTCTGAGAGCTCGCATGTGTAGGTGTATTTGTGTGTGAGGATGCCCCTGAGAGATGCACGAGTGATGGAGCCTAAACACATTTGCCCGCAGGCTGACAAAAATGCAGTAAATGGTGTATGCATGTGAGCGATGCACATTAAACAATTCTTGACTTTCTGGGTCAGCACAGGTAAAAAGATTATGTCAATGGGAAAGGCAATTCCTGAACATCAGATTGTAATTCTGACATTGATTTGTACTGTATATGTATTGACATGTGCATGCTGTATAACTGACTGTATAAACCATTACAAGACTGCCCTGGGTTCCCAAAGCAATACTCTGGGACACAACGATAGCATGAAACTTCTCATGTTTATAGGCATGCTTTCTTGTTTGTATGCAAAACCTGCACATGCTAACCCAAACAAATTTTATATTTGCACAAAGCCACCTTTATGGTTTGCAGTAGACTATATGCAAAGGGACATGATTTATTTTCTACATGGCTACTGCACAGGGTGTTGTCACCAGAGTGCATGCTGGACATGTGTATGGATGTGTAGCTTGTCGACATATGATAGATGAAGGCTTTTAAAGACTCAAAATAAATTCTGGATCTGGCTAAAAGCTTTTCTCTCCTTGCCTAATCCATTTGTCTTTGCTAAACGAGAACATTCTCTATGCTGCTGTCAATGTGGAAACCTCTGTACTTATTTCCAGACAGCATGAAAGTTCTTATTTACCATATGATAAAGTTCAATTCATAAAGTTCATTGTTACACTTCAGGGGTTCAACTGTAATTTTATGAAGCTACGAGAATATTTTTTGTGCGCAAAGAAAACAACAATAATGGACTTATTCAACAATTCTCATCTGCAGTGGCATGCCTCCATTGTGGAAAGAGTATCACAACATATGCACTCGTTTCCACTTCATGTAAACAATGCATGCGCATACTGACACACGTGCATGTTAACATAAGCGGAAGCAAGTGCATGCGTCTTGATACTTTTTCCAAAGTGGTGCGCCAAATTACGGTTGAACCCCTGATGTCACATGGACTATTTTACCGATCTCCTTGCTATGTTTCTGGACCTGGGAACATTTCAGTTGCATTGCTGTCTATGCAGGGTCTGAGAGCTCTTGGATTTCATCAAAAATATCTTCATTTGTGTTCCAAAGATGAACGAAGATCTTACGGGTTTGGAACGACATGAGGGTGAGTAATTAATGACAGAATTTTCATTTTTGGGTGAACTAAGCCTTTAAGACAAAGCATGCCATGTTTGATGTCAATGACACAAAGCAGCATTGGTTCTCATTTTTCTCATAAGTAAACACAGTGTGTCAAATTAGAATATGTGCGAGTAAGACTAAATTTTGCCTGATCTGACCAACCTCAGCCTCAAGTATACAGTATACAGTTGTAATCGGCATGTATGCATTTATGCCACCTCTTAAACAGTCTGTGCCACTTGTTTACCACCTTTGCGGCATACATTTGATATTAGAGTCAGTAAATGTAGATTTCTTTTTAGCGTAGAACAGATAGGGTGGTCTTCAAAATATGTGTCATTATGTTCCTCAAGAGAAAGAAATTCAGGCAAGTTTGGAATTACATGAGACATTGGTGAGTAAATGACGACCAAATAAAAAATTGTGGGTGAGCTATTCCTTCAGGAAGCAGGGACAAAAGAACTCAATATAACTATGCAAATCCATAGCTGTCTCTGTTAGAATTTAATGGTTAACCATGCCAAATTCCCTTTGGCTCTCCCAAAAGCAAAAATCAGCAACTGTCCCTGAGTGGCCAATGAGCTATCAGTGCTATAGTCTATTTTTCTTATGCTTTCCACTCCTGGCTTTCCCTCTTCCTTTTTTCCATTCATCCAATCCACCGTCGCCAAAGCTTGCTGGTTTATGGACAAGGGCCTTATTGCCTCCATGGCTTGCTGTGAAACCCTCAGGCTCAGGCGTTAATTTGATGAACATTCCTGGCCCTGCATGCCAGCTTTTTAATGATTTCTGGAAGGGGGGTCTTCACCCTGCAAGCCATTTCCTGTGACCCAGTGAAACCCAATTCATTTGACTTGACTGGTTAAAAACACACACACTCTTCTTGGTGTACATGAATCTTATTAGCAGGATTACTGTAATTGGACGAGCCACAGTGATGTGATTGTTCGTCTGGCAGGTGGACACAATGTGTCACTATATCCAAATGCTGCAGCTTGGCAAGTGGAAGTGGTGATTGTACAGTTTCACCACTCAACACACAGGCAGATATAGGAGTGTGACAGACAGAGAGAGAGAGAGAGAGAGAGTAAATATGTAAAGGCCTGAGGGTAGAGGAAGAGAGATCACACCGTTACCAGTTCTCCACCACCCACACTGCAGACAGTAAGTCAGTTGTCTAAAGAAATCTCCACTCACTGCAATGCTACATACATTAAGCCATCTTACTTTTACACATGCTGTCATAAACAACAACATATAACATATCCCAGATACAACACATCCCAGGTAGTGTCATCATTATGTCACACTATGTAGCGAATATATTATACACTATGATACTAGATTTTGACATTTCTGAGGAAAATGTGAGTAGTCAATGTGGGTGGCTGGCAGGGCATTGCTATGCAGTTATGGGTCATTGTTAGGGAATTATTGTGCTGCTAAGGCATTCTGAGTGGGTTTTAGGGTGTTGGGTCAATGAAATTATGTCTGGATCTATTCATTTATTCAAAAATATAAAAAATGCAATTCATAGATACAGTGACTTGAATACAAAATGTATCTATAATGTTTACATTTCTTAATTTAAAATATTTTAAATGCAGCAAAAAAAAGGTCACAAAGGCCCCCTTAGTACCTGGTATTAGCATGCACTTTATATCCATAATATAGCAGCGGGTCTCAGCTGGTTTGGCCATGGGACCCACATTTCCCTATGAACATTAAGCCGCAAATAAATTTGCTTTTAAAAACCAAGCAACTTAATTTCACAAAAATGGTTGACACACACAAAAAAAAGTACCATCTCACTAAACATGCACATCAGTTCTCACTAATAAGAATCTAAGAACAGTACAAGGTAAAGCTTTTAAACAGCAATCCCACGTTTGGGAAAAAAAAAAAATTAAATACAATAAAGTTAGTTTGTATCACTACAGTTATTTAAAATATAAGTGGCATTTTGGGGTTATGGAAACAACAGTTACCATAGTACATACACAATACTAACATGAACTGGTAATGATACATGTGGAAAATTGTTCCTGATGAATAAAATGAACATCATACCCATATGCACATTCTTCTACTTCCCAGGTAAAACACAAAATGCCAGTTACATTATTTAAAAAATATATCATGTCTTAACAGTTGACAACATATCTACATCTGTTTTTCTGCACTTTATTTATAGTAAAATAATATACCACTCACGCTGCATTTGCATGTGCAATGTGCACTGCGAATATAGTACAACAACTGACAGGACAGGAAAGCTTTTTGTTGTTGTTTTTTTCTGAGGTGAGAGACTTTTTATTTTGTAACAAGTTATGAAAAGAAAGTTAGAATAATGACATTGACACATAGCCTGACAAAATCTGACTGTAGATACTGAATCATCACCTTTTTCTCTGGCTCTCTTTAACTGCGCCTGACAGAAGTGTCAACAGCTTTCCCTCATGTCTTTCAAAATAAAAGTCTTGCATCAGAAAAACAGTTTGTTGTTGTTTCTTTGACTGCACACTCCTTGACCCACCAATGGAGAAACACTGCGTATAGTATCTGGATATGTTATTCTTTAGTGCAGGCGGACAGAGATCTGATCACAATTCATCATTCAAAATTCATTCCGTTCATTTTTTCTCTCTCGTTAAGAGCCCCTTGGTGAAGGGAGGGACACAGAAAATTACAAGTGAAGAAAAGTAATCTAGTGAAATGATCTGATAAATAATTGGAAATTGTTGATGTGTGCATCTAAACCATGGTTGTGATCACCTTTTCTACCATTTACTGTACAGTATGAACAAACAGAATCTGAATAACTAAAGCGTCATGCGGTGTTACAGTGTAGAGTTAAAAACTGCAGACTTTTCCTCTGGTGGGATTTAGATGACATGGTTTTCCATTTTATGAGAAACATCAATCTAAGTCAATCTCCAAACATTTAAGTCTATTAAATAAAGCGTAAAATAGGCTGGCTCAGTTTTGACCCAGTGTCAAATTGGCACCTGAAATTTACTTCAACTCACCCAAAGGGAAAAGGAAGCAAGCGCTAAAATATTATTCATGTCAAGTTGCCTGCCAGGCGAGACAGAGAACGATAGGTGGGGAAGTCTGTTCAATACAAATCCATGGCATGGTGTTGCATCACACACTTTGGGGGAGTTTAAACTCAGTCATCGTCTCTGACAGCCCACGATGATATTACTGCAGCATCATATCTGGAGATTTATGTTTTTATGAAAACCTTCCACTGGCAGAAATGAGTTGTTCCATCTTTATTTCCTCCATGGAGACAATTTGATAAAATATCTCTGCTTCCCCAAAATCTGGAAAAATGTTTTGCTCATAAAAATGTAAAATGCGCATTCATTTGAGAATTAATGGATGGACAAGATTTGCATGCACCTCTAAATACTGTTATCTCTGCGGTTTAATGTGTATTTTGATTTAATGAAAGCAGCAGCTTATTAGAGAATATGGTCATGAGATAAATAATTGTGCTGTCATCATAATTCTTCTAGTAATTTAGCTGAGCTAAGTTTGTTTTTCTTTGTTTTGCTGAATTGTCAGTTCAGTGCTTAATGTGACAATGTGGGTTTATTATGGAGGTGTAAAAGATATTGTGCAATATGATATATTTAAGAAGAAATGCAATCATTTATAATTTTACTGTAAAATACTTTTTAAAAAAAGTCATGAAATGAATGAGACAATCTATGCACTTTTAGCTCAATAAACAACCACTTGAAAATCAGATGCTGTCGTAATTGTATGTTTATTAGGTTCACGTTTCATGTTTCAGACGTTTCTATGGGTTTGTTACAGTATATACGGAAGCAGAATGTAGTGGAACTGTGAGTGATGTTTCATAACAGAGTCATAACAGAGACTGCAGAAGAGAAAACAGGGAGACCGTACGGAAGCCGCTACTGATCATCAAATCGCAATATTAAATAGAAAATCAATAGAAATTATGATTCTGTTTAAAGAAATGCTTGGTAAAATGTGTAAATATACTCACATTCCCAAAGAGGTACACATAAGAAGAAACAATGCAATTACCAATTTTGTGGAGTGTAACGGAAAAGTAATTTAACGAGTAACGAATTACTGCTGTCAGAGAGTAATAGACGAAGTAATAGCATTACCTATGAAAGGAGTAAAGAGTAATGAGTAATAAATCACATTTTTTTCAGTAACGAGCCAAACGATGATCATAGCTAAACAAGTAACATTCATCAGTGTTTAATAACCATATTCAGTCCCCATTAAATTCCTTGCTTGAATCTGATAAATTTGAATCACATTGGAGTGTGACAAGAAGTCGTTAACAGTGCCTTCTTAAAGGTTTGTGTTCTCACTCTGCTCAATGATAGTACACACGTGTGAGTTAGCGTACCTCCCGTGGGTACTGCACTTTAATTGCATCTCAGAATATCCCCTCAGTGAATACATTTATCATATTGAGCTATTGTGTAAAAAGGATCTCAGCTTTCCCCAGCACTGCCAGTGCATGATTAGTGGCTAACCCCAAGGCACGTGTCAACTCGCTGTCAAGCATTTGGCATTAGGCTGAGCTGTCAATCAATGCAAAGCCTTCTTAAGCCAAAATGACAATTTTGTAGTAGTTTAGTGAGTTTCAGTGATCCATCTATTGACAGTGTACCAAAGAAAAAATACCACCCACAGACAATGAAGTCTTCAGAAGTGAAAATTTCATTAAACAGAGCTACACTTCAGTGTGTACTACCTCAGCAAACAGAGAACACTCTCAAAACTTTGGCTAGCATTCTGGCAAGGTTCTCTTAAAATGTTTTCATTTTAAGAGAACCTTGAGAATTTTGAGAACCTTGAGAAGAGAATTGCATTCATTTGTTTAAAATGATTTGTTCTCAAAAAAAATTTTAGCTCAAAAATGTTATACATCATTTAAAGAACTGTTTAAAACCTTTTTAGTTGGACATTTTTAAGAACTGCTTCTTGTTTCAGAACATTCTAAAGTAACTTTTATATAACTTTTGCAAATGGATAAAACTGAATATTCCATATTGAATTGAAATATAATGGAATGATTCATATTAACAACATAGACACTGATGTCACTATAATACACAGATCCAATATACAGTACACATGTGATTTCTTGCTAATGCAAACAGCATACATGCATTTTTTGCTTCTGTTTTGCTTTAAAATGGGCATGTATAGCATAGTGTAATAAATGATCTGAAAACTTCACAGACACATTCTAGGGACACCTGAGACCTTATCTTGTAAAAAGCAGCATAAATAGGTCCCCTTTAATGTTTTCTCTAATGTGCACACAACCAATTAAATCAAATAAAGCATGAAAACAATGAACATTCTGAACATTCAGGGGCTATTCAAAAATAACATTTTCATAACTAAATGGGAACACTGACTAAATGTTCTTAGAACATATTTTAAGACATATTTGTTTTTATGTTAGCCATAAACCAAACAATGATTCAACTTGTCCTTTGCCAGTGGCTGGTGGTGATTGTAGAAGACAATGTTCTGCTGCTGAGAGGGGCTGTGTTTGGTCAGCATGGATTTATGCCTTAAGGTGTGTTGCATGGGTAAAGGCCAAGGGGAAACAAAACAAAAAAAAAGGCCATAACCATGTCTTGGGTGACCTCTGGCCAGTGTGGTTCCACTACTAGTCGGCTCACTCATTTCAACAAGCTACCAAGTCATTCTCAAAAATGTGCACTTTTGCTATTTCTCAAACTGGCCATTGAGGAAAAAACGGTGCCCCTTTGCCATTTCTCAAACAGATTATTCCAAAATGGCGCTGGTTATCGTGCCAGAGCTAATGTTTGGCTGAGGGGCCTGCAAATCTCTATCTGGAAAATAGATGTTTTGATCAGATCAGTAGATCAGAACTTTTGGTCTTTGGGCACTTAAGCTCTTGTTTTCTTGAATGCTGGTGGAGCGTGGTGCTACCAGCACCCAGCCAAGATCATGATGTGGACTATCTTGAGGATTACCTAGGTCTCTGTATATGGTAATTTTTGAAAAACAAATTACTGTAAAAAGCTGTTCATTGATTAACTGTAAGCAACCTTGCCATAAAGAAAATGGAGTGTCTATTTACACTAAGTGCAAACAGCCTACCTTGTTGGCAGAAGCTATTTACACTAACTCCGCCCACCAATGTGTGATTGGGCTAGTCAACACTACAAAAAATGTTTATCTAACAATGGCCCCAGTGGTGTAGGTGGTAAAGTGTGTGATGTGGTCTTTTTGATGCAAACTTTTTTCCCCTCTCTTTTCAAATCACATATCACTTCAGAAAGGCAATTATTTTCAGTAAAAATTAAGGAAATAATCGAAAAGTTGAAAATAAAGTATCGGGTAGAGTTAGGGTAGGTGTAGGGAGGGATTTTTTATTTTTATTTTTATTTTTTGTCTCAATAAGGTGGCATCCATTTAATGATTTGAATAAAATTATAATTTACTCTCAATATGTTATTATTGCATACTGTTTTATAATGGACTACAATACTGAGGTGCAGATAATTGCCATTATTTGCAATAAGTAGTATAAATAGCAGGAAATCCTGTTATTTTAACATAAATAGCTAAAGAATAGCTAAATGCACTTAGTGTAAATAGCATCTATTGCTATTTGCACTTTGCACTTAGTGCAAATAGCCACTGCCTAAAGAAAATATTGTAAAACTCATGTTTTAGAAGTAAAAAATAATATGAATGACAATTTCCTGTGAAAAACAAGACAATACTATTTATTTTCACTGTAAAATATTGATAGAGTATAAATTGCTATTAATTGAAATTAAATGTGTTCATGCGCAATTGAAATGATTATTTTCTTTCTTTATATTACATTTTTATGTTTATTTATTTCATGTTTACTGTATTTTTTATTGATGCTTTGTCTTTTTGTGAGCCATATTGTGTACTCTCTGTATGTTACTATAGTTGCTGGAAAGGAGGTTTGTTAACTGTGAGGAAATTTAAGCTAGCATTTGACCACTGATTTTACCACCTGTGTTATAATTATTATTATCTTTTTTATTTATTATTGTCTTTATATTTTAACAAGCTGAGAAGATCTTGTTATATTAACAGTATATGATTGTAAATAAATAGATTAAGGCTATTAATATATATATATATATATATATAGATAGATAGATAGATAGATATATCTCGAAATGTCATTGTGTAATTCCTGAAGAGTTGTCATTGTATTTTATTTGTATTTAAAAAACTGTATTTACAGTTAAATTTTAAAATAAATTTAACAAGACACCACAATGTGCATACAATCTGTCTACATCTCTGTAGTGCAGTGCAAACAAATTGTGGCACATTGCGCTCTTCTGAAAAAGTTTCAATCAAAGGTTTAGAAAGAAAGATGATAAGATCCATAGACACTACCCTGTGCTATATAACATCTGGGAAATCAAACAGTTTCACAGTCTTACAGCTTTTTCTTGATCAATAGAAACAATCCCCTCTTTAAGACCAAACAACTTTGAGATTTCTAAGTCAATATTATCAGAAATCCACCTGCCACGGAGGCCGTAGGTCTAGTCAGCATGAACAACTTGTTTCAAAACTTTACTAAGTGTACTTGCCAATACTTTTGAGAGGAGCTTTGAATCAGTGCAAAGTGGGGCACAGGTCTCCAGTTTTTTTTTTTTTATCAGCTGCAGAACACCTTTTTTTTTTAAACGGGACATCAGACATCAGAACCACTGAGGATGCAGTGAATTAGTTTTGTTTTGTGGTAATGACACCAAATACACAGCAAAAATAGAAGAGAGGGGTGGGCTGACCAGTAGCTCATTATCATTTAAAGAGACATGCACGGAAACGGGTCGCTCTGAACAGAGCTGATTTTGGTAAGGTAAAAAGGTTTTACACAACCATTGAGGAATTTTAACCAAAGTATGTTGCAGACATTTCATGAAGACCCTAAGAATCATACCAACTTGTGGAAAATGGGCATCTGATGTCTAGCAAATTAAAGGCAAGTGCTCTTCATTCAGGCTGTTGTTTAAAAAGATCTTGTTCAATTACAGGCCCACCCAATCGATAGATAGATCCAGAGTTCCAAAGAGATCCAAAATCCAGAGTTCTGGCATGAAACTCTAGATGGCGCAGTCCGATAGATCTAACTCAATCTGACATAATGACATCATCACATGGCACAGCTGATTGGTTCTCTCCTGTATCAGTAGCCAATGAGCTCGCTGCTCAACATTCAAATACTTGACTAGTGCATTTGGTAGCAGTTGCAGCGCACTTAAGAAACCCTCCACCTTCCCCAGCTCCACCTGTATTGATCTGCTATGGGGTGATCATATGCTATGGGGGTTTTTCATAATATGTGCTGCAGCAGTATTTCTTACATGCTCCAGCAGCATGTTGTGGCTGTATTGGCAGTAGCAAGTCTTAGTATTTTCTCTGCCGCAGCAGCAGTGTAGCAGATCTATTCCGCCAAGACCAAACACATTTATATTGTCATGTACATTACTATGCCAATCCCTCTGAGAGTTGTCAGAACTGACAGAACTGTAAATAACTCTATTTTTTGTCCATTTTTATGCACGAGAGAGAGAGAGAGAGAGAGAGAGAGAGAGAGAGAGAGAGAGAGAGAGAGAGAGAGAGAGAGAGATCAGACCAAGGCTAATGAAAAAAAAAACATTAAAATGATTAAAACAATAAAAATGATTTAGTCTGGCCATAGACAATAAATTATCTTCACAATGAGTCCTGGTAAACTGATTTTGATTACCATAGAAACCTCTCCAAAAAAAAAGAAGAAGAAAAAAAAAATACAATCCCCCAAGACATCATGTACAGACTCCAAGAAAACCATTATCTGTACTCAAACAAGTGGAGCATATACAGTAATGAACACAAGTTGTACATGTTCATACAATGCTCTGATTTTTAACAGGCGGCCTTTAATGACCTCTACATACTCAAATGACAGAGGAGTGACTTTTGGAAAAAGTATTCTCACTGCAAGCTGTTACTAGTTTATTGACTCAGAAAAAAACATCACCATCCCATTCTCTCTTCCAGTTGACTTTATCAGCAATACTCTGTGTAAGAGAGCACAGTCTGCAAAATGAATCCCTTTTTCCTTTGTCTCTACATCCATTTAAATTCAGGCTGTCTATTCTTAACTCACTCTTAAAACAAAAGTGAAAAGGAAACAAAAGAAAAACAAAAGAAAAACAAAATGGGGGACAAGTACTAAACATATTCGCTATCTTTTATAGCTTTCAAAGTGAGTTTTTTTCAATGATAAATCTCCTGATCAGTGAAAAATTTCTCCCCTGCGCTTTCAAAACTTCAGAACTGAAAGTTCTTGACTGAATCAATGAAGAGATGTTACACACTCTCTCAGTTTTCCTCTCCACTCTTCATTCCTGACTCCTCTGGTGCTCTTAAGAAACTTCTTAATACTTAAAATGGAGTGGCCACTTTTTTCAGGGACCAGGACTGTGAGGAACGTAAAGAATCCTCTTCAGAGTTCACCCCAACATCACAATCAAAGGTCTGAGAACACTCAGGGTCATCAACCCATCATAAGCAATATTCAACAGCCTGTATTATAATACATTATAATATTACATCCATTTTAAATGTAGAGAGGAAGAAGTAAATTATCACTAATAATGTTTTAAACATAGATGAGGTAAGGTGTGCTACTATTTTTTTTTTTTGGATAATCCCATTCTTTATCTGTAAAAAGACTTTTTTTTTTACAAGACAACATGGTATGAGCTCTAACGTGAATGCAATGGAAGTGAGAATTATTTCCTTATGGTTCCTTATGGCTCTTTCCTTATCAGCTGTTGTGCTTTAACAGTGTGCGGGCAAGGCCTCTGATTAGTTACCTCATTCTCTATGCGGACTGCAAACCTAATTATATTGGTGATTTAGAGAGAGTTGAAGCCTGTGGAAATAGTGCTAATTCTGCTCATCTGAATAAGCTCACTCACAGTGGTCAACGACATCCATGTTTCAGCCTAAAAGGAAAATATTTTGATTTCTTTGGGATTATTCAGACTTCTGCAACTGCTGAAAGCCACTTCAGAAATACATGACTGGACCAAGGGCACCTTGTGGGGATGTGTGCCAAAGCAGAGGTTCCTCCACATCAGGAGCATTTGAGTACAGTATTTAAATGCAATATGCCTATGAGCCAGCTTTCAGGAGATGGGCGGATTCTAAATGTCATTTTTATGCCCTTTAAAGGCACTGTGTGAAGGGGAACCTATTTGAAGGGTTTTTGAAAACAAAAGTGATAACATGTTCACGAAGAACCATTCTACAAGGTTTTTACTGAAATATATGGATGACAGTCATGTGTTATGCTGCTTGATATTGCAAACTGGCATTTGTTATCATATTATTTTAATCATAAGCACATTGGTTTTTACTGTTTGTTGCACTTTATTATTCTTAGTTATTTACCTACAGTGTCTAATGAATGTTAAGTCTATGAAGTAAAATACTGTAGCCCACTTCTGGACTGAAAAATAAAAGGGATACCATTTATTCTGAAGTCACAGCACACAGTTGCAATTTAATTTTAAAACACTGTTGAACTGCTACTGTAAACAAAAAGTACAGCAACTAGTAGCCAGCAATATACTATAAATTTAGTTGGTATCTGACAGGTATATATTAGACAGCAGTGCCCTGAACCTTCACTTTAAGTGCTCAGGCAGAGGTGATGCTCAATTTTGGCTGAAATTCCCCTGACATTTAGGCCTCACTGTAATGTTTTTTCACTGTAATGTTTTATTGGCTTTGGCAAGAAAATATACTTAGTTTCCAGTTGGCTGATAACTTCAATATAACATACGGTCTAAATCAAATTCTACGAATCATTATCTGACCCTGACTGATGTACAGTAAATGACATTGTCTCCTTGAGAAAACATTTTTTTTTCTTTAGATTCCATGTGGTGATGCATATGTTAAATATTCACATTAAGCACCAAAGTGAATATATGAGGAACAAAATCACAATATGTCTTCAAGGCTTTAAACAGGTGCAGTTTCACTGAGGGAGGAAGAGTGAGTCATTCTGCAAATGGCATACAAGCTTGAGATTTTTGACTACACAGGAAATAAATAAATAAATACATAAACAAATAAATAAATTTAACTCTCGCCAACTAATTAAAAAAAAAAAAGTGTTACAAAACTGTAATAGCGAGATGAGGAGGACAATGCTCCATGATCCAACCCATTCCTAAACAAGACTTTAGGTTTAAAACAGCAGCACAGATTTATTCATATACATTGTCTGGATTAGTAATCTGTGTACAATATATAAATAGTGAATAACAAAAAGCTGTTGCGCTTGTTTAAAGAACTTATGAAATCATCTTTATTTATTTATCAACTTATTGTGGCTTTATTTTGCCGCCCTCAGCATTGAGGCCAACCCATACGGTAAAGTACTGTTTCACATACACTACATTTCATACAAATTTTCCTATAGCAGATATTTGTGTAAAATGTACATCTTTGACTTCCAGTAAACAAAACAAAAGTATTGCTGACTCATCTTGCATTCAGGGG
Source organism: Tor tambroides (assembly GCA_021397915.2). NCBI lineage: Eukaryota > Metazoa > Chordata > Actinopteri > Cypriniformes > Cyprinidae > Tor > Tor tambroides. Next base: position 33,268 of record JAFVLL020012003.1, read on the forward strand.
GCAAACATTTTTGTCCAATAAAATCTTCTAAATAAAAGCACCATAAAGGTGATTTTTCACACTTTTGAAATATAGGCTACTGATGATGTGACATAAAGCTTTTGTTTTACTGAGGTAAAAGTCAATGTAACTATGAGTTGTGCATTTTATAGTCGTCTATTTTACTATTGGAAAATGTGAAAGAAAATTGATTACTCTTGTAGTAACATATAGCTAACCTTGAATGAAAACTTACCACATTTTAGGATTCTTCAAGATTCCAGTGTGTATGTCCTGAGAAGGAATGTGCTACTATCATCATATTCGTAACTTAAATATTCTACCATAAAGGTAGTGGGCTACATAGCCTAAAATTTGTAGGCTACTTTTTTTTTTTTCCTTTTGAAGTGAAATATAAGTCATTAATCAATGACAAGACTTGCCTCCACTTTGGACTTTTGGAACTCGTGTGTGTTTTGAACAAGGAATCGTGAATGGAAAAGAGCTGCGTAAAGATTCTTCAAAATAATCTGGGTTTTCAGGTTTTGGAACAACACCAGGAGTTGTAAAATGATAACATAATGTTGGCTGAACTATTACTTTAATTGGAGATTCTCTGCCAAAAGGGTCACCGCAGCCTTCATTTAAACGTTTGGAAACGATCCGCGGCGATGTATTCAAACCCTCCTCCGAGCGGGAAATTTGTTGCCATCCAGCACCAATCTGCGAGTGAGGGAAGGAGGGGGCGGGAAGGTTCGTTTGAGGAGGGCAGGCTTTCCAACGTTACTAGCGCTCCCCCACTACCCTCATTTCAGCATCTGAGGCAAATACTTCAAAATTCACCCATTGGACATGAAAGAATTTACTGGAAAATAAGTGGAAAGACAGAGGGGGAAATCAGCTGCCAGAGCTCAGAAAGTGTCTGAAGTCCGTCGGAAGAAAAAAAGGATT
>JAFVLL020012005.1:0-15417 GCA_021397915.2 Tor tambroides
CCTTGGTCCTGCATGCTAATTGATCTCACAACAAGGTTATATTCCCTGAACAATTTGCGACTGCGCAGTAATGATATATTAATCATGATGGATTTCCTATGAGTACAGAGGCATGTTTTTACAGGCCCTCTGTCTGCTGCCATGGACACTAATGATATGACCTTTGGACACTGACAAGGTCTATCGCCATAGTGAGCACATCAGATTACTGTGGAAAGAAACAAAAACAATAATGCAGTACCACTGATATCTGTACTAAAGACAGTACTTATGTATGATGTTTCTAAATAGTAGCAGTTTCTAGTCTAATGGGATAATGTTAATAATATGTTTAATAAGAATTATTATTTTTATTTAATTGTATTTCATTCTCTTTTGAAAAGTCTGTGTGCACAATATAAACTTGTCAGAAAAATGAAATCCAGAGTGGTTGTGTCTCAAAGGGTATGCACTGCTCAGCCTTTTGATTTATGTCAAAATCGTTCAGATAGAGGGCAGAAGGTGAATTGATTGGAGGAGTGTCTTATTCCTCTGTCGGGTATGTGATGAAAAGCACAGGGGAAGGCAGGCGACACAGAGCGCGCTGGGAAAAATGACATTGATTCTTCCTCTAGACAGCAGGAAGTAGAGGAAGATGGGACAGTCTGGAGCTGATCTGCCCTTGAGAAAAAATTATGACAATTTTGTCACACCTCCTCTGCTACTATAACAACTATCCTCATCTTCCTCGCTCTGTGTAAGTATTTTCCAATTAACGTGGCACGTGCCTGTGAATCATACCGATGACATTTTATTAAGTCTGCATGTCCTTTGTGGGAGTGTTCAGTTGAGTCTGGGACTAATGGAAAGGAAATGAGCTATTGACATCCCTCATATAATTTTACTGCAGATAAGTTACTTTGGAATTTTTAATTCATTGCCAATGATTTAAAGGACTTCACTTCAGAAATCATTATCCTAATCAGTATTTTTATGTTATTTTCCAGTAATAATATCTGCATCCCGAACAAAAGATACATAAGCAGATGTACATAAAAATATTACAACCGTTTAAATCAAGTTTAATTTCCTAGCCCCACTGGCAAATGGTATCTTGTTTTACACCTAAATATAACTTTGGGAGGTTTATGCTTAAAATATTTTTTTATGCTTAAAAAAAACTTAAAAAAAATTTCTAATCAGTATTTTTGATCTCATTTTCAGTACAAATGTATATACATTTATTTTAGAAGCAGCAGTGGATAAGATATGATGGCTTGTTTTTTTTTAACAGAATACTGAATGAAGTTTTATTCAAGTTTAAATTTCTAAGCCCACTGGCAAAGAGTATTTTCTTGTTCTACACATACATTTAACATAATTTAGGGAGGTTAATACTTAATAAAAAAAAAATTTTTTTAGTCTAAATTAATGTCTGCAAATGTTGAGTTTACCTTCAATATATCATGGATTCCTCATGGAGTGTCATTTGTGTGTCATGGGTGTTCATTTATTCTGCGGAAATATCAATGAAAATCGAATCTGGTTTTCAGCCCATCAAACTTGTTTACTGCCTCCTGCTTCAATTCTGCAATAAAAAGAGTGATGGGACATGTCAGAGCATCAGGACTAAACAGGATAGGAATGACAGTTCATTGATTAGAGTTGAGGAACAGGCAACTTCATCCCCTAATGTTATCGCATTGCTATGCTTTCATGCATTCATAAGCAAAAACATGTTTACATACATAGTAACATGCATATGCATACATATGTCTGTCCACAAACAATTACATCTGTCTATTATTTCAAACATGACCATAAAACAGCAGAAGTGTTTTGCTAATTTAATGGGCTCATAATTATTCAGACCGACACACTGCAGATCATCCAGTGTTCTTAATGACGAATAGTGACTATCATCCATCGAAGGGAATGATATTCTGAAATGTATAGATACTTTCCTTGCTTCACTTTATGGCAAAGCTTTTGACAGACATTATTCTCCCAGCAACAAGTAGCACCATGCTTACTGAAATGCAAATAGAAAAATAATAAAGAGGTGACATATATCAGCAGTTTATCAGAGGGAAAGATGTCTTAGGATTGAGAAGTTATTTGCAGAGCGATATGTTACACATTCACTGTTTCTCTAAGAGCTGAGGATGAGATGTGAAGAAAAGTGATCCACAGTATACATCACACATACAGTGTTCATATTTTGAAACGGTATTCAGTAGGCTACAAATGCTAGGCTGCTGAGTGGGTTGCAATTGTAACAACCTGTAGCTTTGTTTTTCTGTTGGAATTTCTACTATCTCTGTTGTTTAAACTGATTAAAACTATATAACTTAATTTAACTTAATTTTTTATCACCATATTTCTGATATTATCTATCAAAACAGTTTGCTTTTTGATCTAAACCACTAGTGCAGCATGTTAGAATTCCATTAGCCTGTTAGCTTGTCATTCAAACTAAATATAAACAAATATAAAGCTTGGCTTAATGAATGTTAGAAGGGTAATGGGGGAGCTGTTGCTACAGTATTGTAATATTTTATGATTTCAAGTAATGGTGCTTTACATAACATCATCTAGTGTAATAAGTGTCCATGATAAATCCCTTTTGACATTTGTACTGGCTACTGTGGACAGGACACCAGGGCATTATACAGACTTTATCGAAGAATTTGCTGATTTTCTATCAGTTAGTGCTTGCTGCAGATAAAGTCTTATTTGTTAGAAATTGTAATATCAATGTAGATAATGAAAAAGATGCATTGGGATTAGAATTTACAGACATTTTAAACTTTATTGGAGATAGACAACACGACCCACTCACTGTCATAATCATACTTTAGATTTAATATTACCACATGGAATTCATGTCAATGGAATTGAAAACCTCAGATCATTATCTAGTTTAGTGTATACTCCATTTAGCTAAAGCTAAAAATTCAACTCCTTGTAACATATATGGTAAAACTTCTACCACAAAAGACTGCTTTGTAAACAGTGTTGGGATGCTTACTCAAAAAATGTTATTTATTACTCATTACTAGTTACTCCTTTCAAAAGTAATTTTATTACATTACTTATTACTTTCTGGCAACAGTAATTAGTTACACTACTAGTTACGTTACTTTTCTTCCACCAAAATCCACATTGGATCGCAGTCAGAAGTTATTACAAATGCTCAATGGTGATTGATAAGTTTAAGTAAAAGTGTTGTATTAATCTCATTAATTGTCATGTGTAGCTTGAAGCTAACTGTATCTATAATTTCTCTGTTACCCATATACTAAGAAATCACATAAGTTCATAAGAAAACGTTTCATTTTCTAAAAAGATTTTTAATTATAGTAATACAATTAATATCAGTATATTATATTGTGGAGAGTATCACGACACATGCGCTTGCTTCCTGAAGCAAGCGCATGCGTCCTGATACTTTTTCCACAATGGTGGCGCACCGCTGCAGACGGGATGAGGTCGAGAACAATTGTTGAATAAAGTCATTGTTTTTGTTTTCTTTGCACACAAAATGTGTTCTCCTAGCTTCATAAAATAACAGTTGAACCCCTGATGTCACATGGACTGTTTTACCGATGTCCCATGGACTGTTTTACCGATGTCCTTGCTACGTTTCTGGTCCTGGGAACATTTCAGTTGTGTGTCTATGGAGGGTCTGAGAGCTGTTGGACTTAATCAAAAATATCTTAATTTGTGTCCCGAAGATGAACAAAGGTCTTACGGGTTTGGAACGACATGAGGGTGAGTAATTAATGACAGAATTTTCATTTTTGGGTGAACTATCCCTTTAAATCTTGTGTTGAAAGAACACACACACTATGTAGCTGCAGTGGAGCGATCTGGTCACATATGGCAGTGTTTGGTGCCTTGGGAGAACTGGCAAACATCTGAAAAGGACTGGCAAGCATCTGAAAACTTGCAATGATGACAAAGCACCAATGAAACCTTTGGCCACACCCTGATGGAGAAAGAAAAGTACAATTTATCTAAAAAAAAATATGAGATGATGCCTTTTAAATAATTTAAAATGTAACAATATCGGTTAATTAAATTTGTGATGAAACAGAAGTTGCAGTTGTTGTTTTTTTTTTTGGCACACACACACACACACACGCCCACACACACAACACAGGGAGCATTGACGTTGACTATGTTCATTTGTTGCAAGAATTTGTAACAGAACATGCACATTTCATATTAGCCTACAAGTCTACCATAAATATCATAAAATATAACGGTCCTGCCTGTTGTTGATAAATACCAGTGGTGACGGTTTACAAATTGATTGATTGATCAATTGTCCAATGTTTACTGAGACATGGTCTCTTTAACAGTGCAGGGACTCGTGTGCACGATCCAGTGATTCATTATAGGGAACTGACGGAGACGTACCCTGCTTTGATAACGGAATTGTGAAAGGATTCAGTTGTTTATTCTCGTTCGGAACAACGAACTCTTCTTCCGATGTGATATTCAGGAGAACAGAAACGCTGTTTGGAGTTGCTCGTTTAAAAAAAAAAGAAAAAAAAAGCGAGATTTAAGCGAGGCTTGTTGTTAGTCATGTTTAATGTTGACTTAACTTCACAGGACAATTGCAAAAGTTTGCACAGGCAAAAACACATTTAACACGCCCACGTTAACATCAAATAAGCGCATTGCCTTGGTTTACATTGAATGTTTCGTGGTATTAAGCATCAACGGCTTATAAAAGAGAAAAACCACGCGAGCTCTTCATGCCATCTTTTCACTTCACGGAAACACAAAAAATATACAACACGCCAAAATTCAACCTAAAATTCATTTTAGTAGTAACAAAGCTTTTGACATTAAGTGTTTTATGGATTAAAAAAGAAGAAAGGCCACGTTCCCTTAACTTAAACAGCTCCCTCAGATATTCATATAATGCTTATTCGATGTTTTTATAGCCTATATGTTGTACGTTTTTGTAGAAATAGCCTATATACGTTTTAAATAATACGTTTACACCTTTTTTAATATATAAGTTCAGATAAATTCAGTCTAAGTAACGTTACAAATATGTATTCAGTGCCACTTAGCATTAACTTGACATACACTTCACATAAATTTTTCTTCGGACATTTCTAAAAATCCACTCAAAAACATCGGATATGCTGTACGTTTTTGTCGATAAATATAGTCTCAAAATAACATTTATTTGGTGGCGCTGACCTGACGAATGAACTTGACAAGATGGCGCTGCTGTTTCTCCCGCGAAGTCATTCAGGCTCGTGCACGTGCGAAATGATCTCAGTGTTGGCTGGATTTAGCATTCTGAATGTTGACTGGATTTGAAAATAACCCTTCATTCAATATTTTTAAAATATGTTTGTGTAGACTCAATATAATATGTCTTCTCAACTAAGCCCAAGCAATAAAATTAGCTCAACTTAAATATTTTTGCCTTTCCAACATTTTATTAATTTGATATTTTACAGTGTATCCAGATCAGATGGTCACTGGAGACCATGCCAACTAGATGAGCCCTGGTGACAGATCACCTGCGAAGACCTTGTTGGCCATCGGCACAAATCCTCAGCAAAGACTACAAGAACCAGTATTTTGCATGGTCTGACTTGTGTTGCAGGCTGGAATTAAAACACACCATGTGGTTTCTTCTGGCCACTGGCCAGAGGAGAACTGGCTCCCCGACTGAGCCTGGTTTCTCCCAAGGTTACAGATGGGAGTTTAGGTAACTTGCCACTGTCACCTTTGGCTTTCTTAGTTGGAAATACTTAGTTTTGGCAATATTATCAACTTGATTCCACAGACACTATACTGGAAGAGAACATAACTGACCTGGACGATGACATCACTGAATCAAGGATGAACTGACTTTAACTGGAAAATTGACTATTTACCACTGTCCTCTTTTTAGAGCTGCTGTACAGGAGAACTGAATTTTGTTTGCATTATTGACACACTATTTTCTTGTTTAACACTGTAAAGATGCTTTGACACAATCTGTATTGTATAAAGCACTATATGAATAAAGGTGAATTGACTTGACTTGAATCGCACTGCTTCTTTAACTAAAGAATGTTTTTGTTTTCGACTGCATGTGCATGACAGCTGAGAGTGAGTACATAGTTGTTTTGTTAGATGTTCTCTGAATATGAACTCAGAAAGCCCAATGAAAGCTCAGGGGGTGCTTTGTGATGTTTTTGATGTGCTTTGTGACAGCAATGAGACACTAAACACAGCACTTTTTTGCATCTTTTCCAGAAATTCATATCTGCTTTTCATCCAATTTATGCCAGAGACAATCAGTGAGTAGCGTATGATCATGTGATTTGATTTTGAACAGTCTCGTCAAATAAGTTCTTGTTTTTATTCCCGTTACAAGCATGACCTCAAACACACATGCACACAACCCTCCACATGTATGTACAAATCACACCATCCTAATGCACAAGGACAAAGCAAAGACTTTTTCAGTACATGTAAACACTGTGACACAGACACAAATCAAGATGTGCATACAACCACGAAAACACGATGGAAAAGTCTCCCTTGCCCTTTCATTAAAGCTCATGGGGAGACACAGTGCAAATCAGACTAAGATGAGCTGCAACAGTGTGCAATCCAGCACAAGGACATACACCTACATCCTCACACACATAAACAAACACACATATTTCTCCCCAGGGTTGTGACAGATTAGCGGCTTATTGATCTACAGGGAGTGCTGGGTATGAAGCAAAAACATGCCTGAAATATTTTACACCATTATAACCTCACACAGGGGATGCTGATATGAACACAGAAGAATTTAGTGGCATAATGCTTTATGTATGTGTAAGTGAGAGACATAAATGTACACAATGTCAACATTTATAGTAACCAGCAACATAACTCGAAATTCAAAGTGACTGTGTCTGTGACATTATTTATTGAATTGTTGTATAAAAGCAATAAGTTAATATTGATTAACTTACATTTTAGACATATTTCCAGTTACTTTATATATTTTTCTCCGCACCAAAGAAAATATTCCCACAAGAAGCCACAGCATAAGTAACCGCTAACATTCTTCTTGCAATGCACAGTAGTGTTTGTTTACTTCCAGTTTGTTTACTTTAAATATCCAAAATAACCATATTTAAAATGTTATAAACACTTTTCTCTCACTTCCACTAACTGTCATATGTGCAAGCCGTTCTGGTGGATGACGTAGGACGTATGCGCATGCGCCAGTGAGAGTATGCTAGTCTCACGAGTTTGTTTCAGGAGCAAAGGAAGCAATGTTTCCTTACTTTAGCAATGGAAAACCAGTCTCCTCTTGGCTTATATCGAAATCCTCTGACATTTTTCTTTACAAATCCACGTTTTGTGCTTCTAATTCATGACTGGCTTTTTGTTTTGCTGTCTCTCCTCCATGCGTCCGCATTTGTCACTAATCACTGGAGCTTATGCTACTCGTCCTACGTCATCTGCTCGGAACGTCTTCCGCGTACGACAGAACGAAAGATAACAGAAGTGAAAGAAAAGTGTTTATAACGTTTTAAATATGGATATTTTTCTTACAAAAACAAATCAGTTCACTACTGGAGGCCTTTATTTACCCCCCGGAGCCGTGTGAGGCACGTTATTATGATGGATGCGCTTTATTGCACTTCTTTTGGACTGTTGAACCTAAACACCCACCCACTGCCATTCTAAAGCTTGGAAGAGCCAGGACAATTTTTATTATAACTCTGATTGGATTTGTCTGAAAGAAGAAAGTCATTTACACCTAGGATGCCTTGAGGGTGAGTAAAGCATGGGCTAATTTTAATTTTTGGGTGAACTATCCCTTTAAAGACTGTCAACTGTCGCCACTGCTTTTCTATAAATGTGCGGTGACCACTGTGCTCAAATTTGGTGATTTTTGAAGCGTCTTTCGCATTGGCACTGTGTTCTAAAAACACAGCAGACAAATTAAAAGTACTTTTTTAAAACACTACTCAGCTTGAAGGTTTTTTTTTTCTATTCCGCTGCCCTGCTAATGAAAATGTATGGCCGCTTATCTACTAATACCAATAGCTGCTCACATAAAAATCAAGGCATTGATGTTTGCCAAGAAAACCGTAACTGGCGCTGCCCCCCTTTACCTAAATTCACTACTTTAGACTTATGTGCCCTCTAGAAGCTTGCTTTCTGCAAGTTAACGGGCACATTATTGGGCCATCCCAAAGAGACAAAATCACTTTACATTAACTGTTCCCTCCAGGTGGAATGCTCTGCCCAACTCACTCCGAGCAGCCTTAGCCATCTTCAAGTAAAGGCTAAAAACACACATCTTCCATCTTTTTTTGACCCTTTAACTCTAGCAGTCTCTATTTTAATTCTATTTTATCTATTTGTTTTCTTTTTTTATTTAAAAAACATCTAACACTTGCACTCTGTATTTGTTTTCTAACTGCCTGTTTTCTTTATAAAAAGGGCTTCTAACATTAGCTTTCTCTATTCTTTTTCTATTCTGTCTACTTGTTTTCTTTTTATTCATAATAAAAAGACCCTCTAACACTAGCGTTCCCTATTCTTTTTCTGTTCTATCTATTTGCTTTCTTTTTATTTATTATATAAAAACACCTTACTACCTGGGTTAGGCTATACGAGACTTGTCTTAGCATTTGCATTTCATTGCTCTTTTGTTGGTTTTGATTGCTTCTGTTGTCCTCATTTGTAAGTCGCTTTGGATAAAAGCGTCTGCTAAATGACTAAATGTAAATGTAATAATAGCAGTAAATTAAGGTTCAACATTACCTCTGACTGGTAAGTTCTCACAATGCTTAATATACAACAAACTAATATATATTTTTTTCTACATTAGAAAACATCAACAACAAATAATTTATACATTATTCACGCCCTTCCATAAAATTGCACAGAAGAGAAGAGAAGAGAAGAGAAGAGAAGAGAAGAGAAGAGAAGAGTTGTGTTGTGCAGAAGAGCACCAGGCTTTGGCTCCCTGGACAGTGAGTGACTGCTGGCTTGAATGATGTTGACAGGTTTCCAGTGCAGCCTGGAGCTCCTCTGCATGTCTAAATAAACCCAGTGCCCACTCCGGCTCAAACAGACCTTGGGCACAATGGCCTGAATTTGAGATTAAACAGGGAGGAGAGGAGGTGAAACGAATGAGACAGTGGCAAACCCTTGTTAGCATGACCTGAATATGACTCATATGATTATGCACAACCTTTACTTGACCTGAATATGACTTATATTGAAAAAATAAATGCAGAAGACAGAGTACATTTCTTACTGTTCTTCTGTGGCGGAACATGTTTTTACTCTTAATTCTATACTTTTCCACATTTACATTTTAGCTCTGTCTTCTGAACTACTGCTGATATAGTTGGCTCCTGAATGATAAATCGCTTCTGTTTTGACTCATTTGTAAGTCGCTTTGGATAAAAGTGTCTGAATGTAAAACCCCAAAGGAGCAATCTAAACGAGACCATGCATGGCGAGGGAAAAAATAACACTAATGTGTGCACATAGGAAAGGGGAAAGAAACCTTGGAAAAACCAAGACTCATGGAACACACATCTACCTCTGGCTGGCACATATTCAAAATGAAAAAAAATAAAATAAAAATGCCTGACATAATCTGGTCAGTCACTAAATATTATACTAATATTATATTGATGTTGTCTGAGGAAATGTAACGATGAACTATGAATAAAGTAGTCCTTCCCGAGGCAATAGGAGCGATGATGGTGGTGTACTGTATAACAAGTATTGGTTATGACAGACATGGGTGAGATCTGTGATGTGCGGTTAATGACAGGTCAGGTTCATCTGCGTGTGAACTAGTGAAGTTCTAGTGAACCTCAGGATGGGTGTCGCACACTATAGGTAGAGAAAAATATTTGAAATAATTCATGTTTCTAAAAGAAAAAAGAAAAAAAGTAAATCTTGAAACAACAACAACAGCTTATTACTATTTACTCAGATAAAAAGATCAGTCTTTGATTGATATTTAACAGTTCAAGGAAGCCTAAGCCTGGGGATTTTGGTTAAGCATTGGGACCTTAATTGGCATGAGGGATAGTCAGGAAGCTGAAGATGCACACAGAAAGTGTTTACATTTCCTTTTTTGTATGTGTTTGACTACTGTGGTGAAGAAGAGCCCTGACCTTATACTGACTGACAGCACTAAGAGCTTTTATATCTCTTTGTTATTCAGCAGGTTTGTGCACTCACTAATGACAGCAATTCAGTTCAGTGCAACCACAAAGAGAAGAGAAAAAGGATCAGTTTTAACATTTGACTGCTGTACTGTGAGTGAATTTTCTTGATCCTGATCTTATGAATAGATGTAAAATGAGGGAGATATTACTAAATGTAACATTTAGACAAAAAGGCACAAAATAGACAATTCTCATTGTGCGGATAGAAATAGACCCCATATGAGTACTAAGATGAATCTGTTTAGTAAATGCTGATTTCTAAGGATATAACAAGATAGAATTTATATTTCTGAATAAATTAAATATTTCTTCATGACTGAGAAAATATGTTAGCCTCATAATTTCATGTAAAGTGTTTCCGGAAAAAAGCTGTTTTGTAGGATACAGGTTCCTGCTTTTCGCCAGCAGGTGGCAGTATAGCATTTAGCTAACAGTTTTGTTTTGAATAGTTTGATATCTTTATGTAAGAACAAGATTGATGGATCTTACTGTTCAGCAAAAGCTAAAAAAAACAAACAAACAAACAAAAAAAACCTTGACAAGTTAAGAATTATTACAACAATAAATAACAGCTTGACATGAAGAACATGAACATACACTCAGAGTTTTGAATGCTGTAATGCTAAAAGCAAAGTATTTCTCATGCTCTGTTGAGGAGCCATGGTATATAACATGATTCACTGATCAAAGCAAAAAAGCAATAAACCTTTATTTTCCTCTGTCAAGATCTAGTTATTTAAAGACTTAATATTGATTCAGTGATTAACAGCCAAACCTGACCTTCTTCCTCCAGCCTTTTACAGCCCCCTCACCCACCATGATGAGTCCTGTGAGAATTAATCACCATTGACCTGCATGTTAATGTAAAGTCGGAATCATTGACAGGTGGAACCAGGTCACACGTTTACTCATACTGAACTTATAATCACATCGTGAACCTCTAGTAGAGAATAAATACTCATACAAGATATGCTTGTTGAGAAATTTTACAGTATTTCAGCATAAAAGCAGCAGCCATAAAACTACTACCATGGAGGATGATGCAATGTGATGCAATAAATCCTCCCTAGATTCATACAGAAATCCAGGGATTGACTGACCACAAGTCTCTTTGTGCGGGACTTATATACATTGGCAAAAGCCTCCTCTCGCTCTCTGTCTCTCTATCCTTGTGCCTTTTTATCTTTCTTTCTCATGGCCATGTTTTGCAGCATCAAACTCTATCTACTGTAAGATACTGAATTTTGCTTCAAATACACACAGATCAAAATAACAGGACTCTATATCTTCACCTGATGAATAAAGGACAAATTGGAATTTTTGTTCCTTAAGGCTTCCTGTTCCCGGATTCATATTTCCATAGGGCTGGATGAGTTTAATTATAGATACATAAGAGTCACATCCTTTTTACATCAGCTTTAAGTAAATTCATTTCATATAAGTGCTGGTGAGTTTGCTAACACACTTTTGAGTGAGTGACAAAGTGAAGTGCTTCTGTAGCACATGTAAGAAGACCTAAAGTGTACAGTTGTTTATTCTGGAGGTGTGAGTTAAAATGCAAATAAAAAAGACAGGAGGGATTTGCAGGCAAAGATGGACAAGGAGGAATGCCGTTCCTGTGAGACGGCAAGGCTTTGGGTGGATTAGTTTGTCTATGGATGAGGATGGCATTAGAGGAAAGGAGACAATGACTGAGGACATGGACATGTAGAGAATGAGAAGAGAGATGGAGACCTGCTGCTTGTGAAAACAATACCAAACCGTCCCATCTCATCCTGTATGAGGGAGGCTGACAGTGACAGTGTCCCCCTCTCTTTTTCTCTCACACATAAACCCCCCTCCAATGTATGATGTTAGAGGAATCCTTTGTTCAGTCTTCGTTTTTCTTCATGAAGAAGGTCATAGCAACTCCCACCAAATCCACCACTAATCACCTGTCTTTCCCAAATTTAGCAGACAGCTGGGCAAACAATCATATCCCTCTCTGCCTCACCATGACCTCTGGAGTCTGTACCCAGGCCTCAGCTCTTAAACTAGTGACGGGGCCCCTTAAAGTGATGCCCACCCAATTTTAGGACTCAGTCATTTTTTTTTTTTAATTCATGTGCCCGTGTAACCTTTAATCAAAATAGCTTTCCCTCCCTGCCTTAAAATTATTATTTAAAGTTTTTAAACAAAATAGACTACACAATTAAAATGAAATAAAAATTAAATCTTGATCATCTTTCAAAGATGGCACAAGTCTTACAAAATAGTAAACAGATGTTCTTATAAATGGCTCTTTGTAACAGCCTTAAACTTGTATACAACTTTGTTTCCTATAAGGTCTTTTATATCTGCCAGCCAATCAGGCTGGAGTTTGCCAGTTTGAGAATGCTCCTGCCATTGTTGTGTCCAGCATGCATGCAGATAATCTATGAATGGTCTGTGTCCTCATCTGAAGAGAGAAAGAAAAGGAAGATTCAGTCAAATTAATTTGGAGATCAGAGGGTTTTTCAGGAGCTTTTGCTACCTGTCTAACTTGTGTCTGAGGAGTTTGAAGAAACAAGACGTGGGCTCTCCAGGGAAACACAATTCTCATCACAGTAAAGCTGTTTTTCAGGAAACAGATGCTCTCCAGGTGATTCTTGTAGATTTGTGTAGCTTTGCATCCCAGTTGAGGAAACAAGGACCTGGTTACAAAAATAAAGAGAATATCCATAAATTCTGAACATAGTTTTTCATTCTTTTTCATAATGCTCTCTCTTATTTTTCCTCACCATTTCAGTTCTGCTGTGCAAAGCATTATTGGAAAGTGTTTTTTTTTTTTTTGTTCTTGTGGACCTGTGCTTGATTTTCATGTACCCAGGAATATAATTCTCTGTCTATTACTTGAAGGAATTCAGGTATGTCAAACATAATGCAAAAAGAAAAAAAAATCAAAAGACACATGGTCTTTTGTTTAATTTAAGTTGGCGTTTGACATGAGAAATATTGCTTCTTTCTATCTATCATGTAGAACAACACAGGGGACGTCAATCTCTCTAACCTATTTTAACCCTATCTAGGTCACCAGTGTTTACTGTGAACATTACCATCAGCTACACTAAACATTTCCAAATCCCTTGTTTAAAAATCAGTGCTACATATTTACATAAACTGCAGCCATTTAACACATGCATGTGTTGTAGTGTACATTCAGAAAACATACATTTTTAATCAACAACCTAAGTGGCACACATGCTAACTACTCAGGGGAAGGGCTGCTCTTTCATTTCCCAGGGCACTTAATGCTGATTGTCAGTCATGTGCCATTTAAGTATCAACTTCAGATTCCTCAGGAAAAATAAAAATGGACACAAGTGAGAAAGTTGTTAAAATATAGTAAGAGCACAGCAGAAAAGGCCCACTAAAACCAATATGACTTCCCGGGCTGGTTTATATTATGGTATATTTAGTAATTTAGCAGATGCTTTTATCCAAAGCAAGACAAATATGATATTTGTCATTTGTCATAAATATGACATTATCAAAAATGATAATTAGATATATAATATATAATAATTTACAACTTTGTTTGTGATGTCCATTGGAGCACTGCTGGCAACAGGCGCACACTCACACAGACCAGCGATAGTTCTCCAGACAGAATAACTCTCAGAAGGAACTGTGGGTTTTTCTGGTTGAAGGAGGTCACCTCCTGCACCTCCTCTCTGGAGATATAAACAGAGTGAGAGTAACAGCTGGACATGGTGAGGTAGAAATGGAAAAGAGCTGGGCAGATGTACTCTGGGAGTTCATTCAGCATTTTGTGTATCCGTATTGATATGAAGGTTTACACAGTGGAAATGGATTTGCTGGGTTTTTTTCACCTTTCTAACACTATTGCTTTTGTTTTTTTCCCTTCTTTTTTCTCTCACTGCATCCCTGGAGTGTTCTTCTACAGCTTTCCATTGATGTGCTCTACACTGCAGCAAAACCTTCATTCTCTGTACAGCAGGAACAGAGGCCAGGAAAAGCAATTTGACTTGCACACAAAGGAGTATGATTAGCCCTGCAGGAATGAATTGGAAAAATATTACTGACACTCCAATAAAGACTAAATAAATAACTATTACCGTATTACTGTGTGAAGGCGACTTTTTACTCCTTGGTCTTAAACTGCACTTTCTCCACAGCTTCACATCTCACACATTTCTTTGTAGACTTGGTTATCTGTTCTGCCACAGACTGGCCTCTTTTCCGTGGATTTTCACATCTGTAGATACTGTATGAATGCCAATGAATTTGGCTTTATAATTTCTCTCTCTTTTTCATTGTCCTGTTTCACACACGGCTGCTGTCAGGTGCCCAGGGGAGGGTCTTTTCCTCCCCCACCTCATCTCTGCTCCCTGTCCTCTCCTGAGGAGCTAACAGAGTCGAGAAGTGCACGGGTTTACAGTGTGTTTGCTGGGATTTGTGTGTGTGTGTGTGTCTGTGTGGACATGTGGATCTCTGTGGAATCAGCACTCTATATCTCTGCTCATGTAAGACACTCTCTCACAGCCGCAATAAAGGTCAGTGGATTTATTTCTGGCAAATATATATAATAGTATTTCTGGAGTGGCCCAAAGCGACTCCCTGGACTTATTCTTCACTTCCTTTATATTCTCGACTGAATGCTCCTTTTGCTAATGTTTAGGTGTTACATCACATATACTGTGCAATTCTAATGTACCTGCACATATTCAAATGACTCACCCAAAACAAATGTAAGCTTAGAGGTCTCTTCAACACAGAGGGCAGCAACCACTGACTAAAATGGGAGCACACGCTACATGAAATTTGGTACACAGTGTGTCCCAAATGGACATCCTCATGTTTTTGAATGCAAAAAATCACAAAGATGCCCTCACATATACCAACAACACTCACTATCAGAGCAAAGCAGCAGGAACCGCCTGGCTGATTCTGATTATTAGCAACATGTTAGGAGGATGTTTTTCCTCCCCACCCACCTGGGAGCCATGTTATGGCTGAGAGATCTGGAAGCTGTAAGAGGAGAGAAAGAAATAAAGAGAGAAGGGGAAAAAGACATGGCAAGAAAAGTGATGAAAGAAAATATGACGAAAGAAAGAAAGAAGCGGTGAAAGAAGTGACTGAAGAAATTACAAAAGAAATGACAGAAAAAGAATGAAAGAAATTATGAAAGAAAGAAAAATAGAAACAAATGATGAAATAAAGAAAGAAA
>JAFVLL020012006.1:0-10362 GCA_021397915.2 Tor tambroides
ATGACTTTTAAAAAAAAAAAAAAACTTTTTTATGACATAATTGTCTTTAGCAATTGCCGTGGTTACCTAAAAGTGTTGAGAAAAGCGCTTAAAAGCTCAGGCAAACTCAATAAAAATGGTGAATTGCTTAGGACCCATACTTAAGCTTTCAGTAGGTCTAAATAAGAACCTGTGCGCACGTAGTTCGCGCGCAACGTCCCTCAACATGTAATTTACCTGCGCGTGCCTATTCAATTTCCCCGCGGCTTAAGTAGCCTAACGGAAGTCCATTTACTGCGCGCAAATAATGCATTTGTGATTTTCCTGGACAATCGATTCCAGTTGACCTGGTGACTCGAGCAAATGGGTAGAGAGACTTCGCGCTGAGTGTCGATCGCTTTTCCACATTGTGTTCTTATGATATAAATAAGAGTCTGATTTAGAGATCAAAAAGATGATAAGCATGAGAAATAACGCAACCAAACAATCCTCTCTTTCTGGATGTGCTCCAGTGCACATTATGCATGCAGTAAATTCCGCCCAAAAAAGTGCTGTAATGCACTGAATGGCAACAGAAGGGTGAGACAACAAAGTGGTACTGGCAGCCTTTTCCATTTTGTTATTCATATATGTTAAATTTATGGTAGCCTATGATTTCAAGGCATACGTTCACTTTCATTAAGATGTTGTTGGCTGAAATCGACAGATATATGGCTATAATCCACCCTCTGAAGCCCAGGCTCTCATCCACTACTACTAAAGTTCTGATCGGGGTCATCTGGACTGTGGCTTTTTCACTGGCCTTTCCTCAGTGTTATTACGCCAGCACCAAGTTCTACTTCCCTCGGACTGTTTGTATGGTGGAATGGCCTGACGATTACGGAGGGAAACATCAGCTCTCGTAAGAAAAGTGGACAAAAAAATGTATCTTTTTATTCTGTATTATTCACACAAGTAGCTTTGCTCAGTTTTTACTGACAAGAAAATCATTTTATATGAGGTTAAACATTGAGAGTAGCCTAATTTTTCACTTTTTGAATGCCCATCAAAGGCACAATATTGTTTATTGACAGTAGAGGATTTTTACCTAAAAATGTGCATTTATGTAGATTTGAATCATGAATCATTGATCTCACTAGGTATCAGATTGCTGTGATTATCCTGATCTACTTGCTCCCTCTGCTGGTGATGTTGGTGACCTACAGCCTGGTGGGAAGGAGGCTGTGGGGCAGCGAGATCCCTGGAGAAGCATCGGACCACTACCAGAACCAGATGCAGGCGAAACGCAAGGTCAGTGATGCTATATTTACTCATTTTGTCATTTTGTTATTTATTCCAGTTTATCTGCATAGTCACCTAGCTTAAGCCATGCAGCCACATGCACACTCAGATGACAGTTGTCATGTTTTTGAACTCTAAATAGATACATATCATTGGTAGCTACATCTGGGAAAAAAAAAATATGTGTATTATCATGAGCAAATGTAGTTAAGTTCCATAAAATCTTAAAATCAATGGTAAAACCTTCCATGGGAACAGAGTGCTTTTCTTCTGGCAGAACGGGAAATGAGCTTTTTCATTCCTTTCACATTTTTCTTTATTGTGTCCTTTATAATAATAAGCCTCTGCAGAGAGATTTTTCATTGGTGGCAGCAGCTATTTATGGTTTTGGATTATAGTTCTTTGTGTTTTAAGCAAAAAAGATTCATGTCATTTTTGCAATTTAATAAAGATTGTGAAGATGATGATAGTGGTGGTGACGACCTTTGCAATATGTTGGCTTCCCTACCACATCTACTTCATCCTCGGGAGCTTCAACAGGGATATATACAAGCAGCACTACATCCAGCAGGTCTATTTGTCCATCTTCTGGCTGGCCATGAGTTCCACTATGTACAACCCCATCATTTACTGCTGTCTAAACCAAAGGTAAATGCACATTATATCTTAGAAAGGAGAAAAAAAATTAGATGCAAACAAATCAACATGGATATTTAGTGCAGCATTTTCATTGATGTCAGTTAATCTAGTGATCCTTAAAGTTTGATTTCAATACTATTATCAGTATTTATTCTTCAAGAAGTCCCATTCTCAATGCACATCAAGTTTATGTCTAGCATCTGCTGTCCTTCTTTAGATTCCGCTCAGGTTTTCGCAAAGCGTTCCAGTGGTGCCCCCTCGTCAAGATTTCTGAGGAGGACAACATGGAGCTGCAGCACATGAAAACCTTTCACATGAGACGCAGTTATCGCACTGAGACCACCAGCGTGGTGGTCCGTAATCATGCCAATGAACCAGAAGACACCACATCCAAACTAATCAAAGCCTGAATCTACAATATTTTAGTGATGAGGATGAAAAATATACCTGTTGGCTATTCTTAAAATCAAGCACGGCCATACTTGCATTTAATACCTCACAAAAGAATTAGATTTTCCCTCCTATTGTTCTCTATAGTGGATTCAGTGGGCTTTACAGGTGGAGTGTTCATCTACTCCTATGGCATAAGCATCAAGCCTTATTTGTTTCTGTGTTGCTGCTTGAAGTACTAGTCCTAGTATGTAAATACATCAGTTCATTTTGTATATAGTGTATACACTGTTCAAAGGTTTGGAGTCAGAAAGATTTTTTTAAAAGAAATTAGTACGTGTTCAAAAACAATGCACTGAGTTGATCAAAAATGAGAATAAAGACATTTATAATTTTGCAGAAGATCTATTTCAAATAAATACTAATCTTTTGAATTCTCTATTTATCAAATAATCTTGAAAAATGTACCACATTTTCCACAAAAATATGAAGCAGCACAACTGCTTCAACATTGATAATAAAAAGAAATGTTTCTAGAGCATGATTTCTGAAGTATCCTGTGGCACTGAAGACTGTGGTAATGATGCTGAAAATTCAGCTTTGCCGTCACAGGAATAATTACATTTTAAAACATATTAAAATACAAAAGTGTTATTTTAAGACTGTTTGTTTTATTTTTAATCAAGTAAATGCAGCCTTGCTGAGCATACGAGACGTTCAAAAACAAAAAATATTACTGACCTGAACGACAGTTTACCATGTTAATTCACGCACCACTATAGAGCAATGAATGTTTCAAGCTGTAAATATTGGTTAAATGTCAAGTGGCATCTCTAAATGTAAAGACAGAACTGCAAAATCAGCATTAAATTAGTCAGAGCATCTGTACCCAAGAGTATGGATTGCTTGAGATATATACAGTAAGGTGGACTATGGCTGTTTAGTTGATTTGACAGCATTGGAAAAAGAGAGACAAAATTAGGTGGGAAATATGTGTTGCCTAATTATCTATAGTGGTCAAAGATATTATGTATATAGGCAAGCTAAAATATAAATGAAACCAAACAGTATTGTACATAGACAAGCAAGCTTACCTTTCAGTGGTACTCAATGTTTACAGCATGTATTATATTTAATATACATCTGTATGTATATCCATACACTTGACTCATTAAAGAGAATTTAGTAAGTTTGCCTGAGTTTTAGCCATGAGATAATTCATTTCAAAGTCAGTAACATGTATTTAAGTATACAACATTCAAACAAATTCTAAAATGTAGCTGAGTAATAATTAAGCTGTATGTTTTCCATATAATTTTTTAGTTTGTTTGTTATGCTGTCATTTATATGTGGGTAATATATGGCAGTGGGTACACAGTTGATGTTTTTTATTGATTGTGTTGGTAAAATCTCATTTGTTTGTTTCTTTTTCTTTTGTATGATTGTCTAGGAACTGTTTGATTGTATGAATGTATGAAATCTGAGTAAAGGATATTGTACAGTTACTGCATTACTAGTGCATTACATTATGTCGAAGCTTCCAATCAAAGAAGGCTCACATTTAGCTCCCTTAAGGTAAATTTTAAATCTTTATTCATTTGCGATTGTTTGTGAAATCAGTAACCCATATAGTGTCTAAGTGTGTAAATAAAAAAATCTGCAAGAAATTTCAAAAATCAATAATAAAATAACCAACATTTTCACTGTAACAGTAAGAAATATTTAGCCTGTGTGATTGGAGGATCATTTTAAAATGTAACCATTTTGTTCAGGTGTGCTTATTACACATTCAAGATAGATATGAAATGAATTTCTTTTATTGCACAAACAATTATGACATAGGATCTAAATACTGAACCAAAAAAATGCTACGGTGTTTGGGCAACCGCGAAGGACACCACAGAACACAAACTGAGTTGATCAAAATATTTTATGGTTGTCTCCTATAGGTTTTTCCAGGAACATCTATTTATATAGTGCAACTATGAAATAGTACAAAATCAGTGGATGCTAGACCTCAGTTACCAAATAAGGCATGCATTCATCAGAAGATCTCTGAGCCACTACACAGATTCACTCACATCAACTACACATGATCACTCACAAATAACCAGCCAGGGCACACAGAAGGACATTTACTGGGAATCAGTACCGATAACCCGCAAATCTGCATACACACATAGCAAAAAGCTGACAAAAGCAATACGCATGGTACAATCCGCTAAATTCTTCAGAAATGAGAGGGTAAGACTATTTCGGAGAAAGTGGATATGCAAAGGCAATAGGTTTCCTGTCCTTGTTCATATGTACGGCGACCAGTATCAGGGGCTTGAATTACACAGGAAGGCAGGTGTGACTGCGAGACTGAACTTGCCCATCTTCCTCACTTCGACCGTGACCAATGAGGAGGCAGTTATGAATAGCGAATGTTCCTCAAATGTTTCGTAATATTCACACCACAAACTGCCACACAGACAAATGACAATACGCAGAGGTTTGGAATCAGCTTGGCATAATCGCAACAAAATACCTTCTTGTATCCATTCCTGTCACGTCTACCATCAAATATAAAAATAAAATAAATAATATCTTCGTATACTTGGTCAAATATCTTAACTTTAATGTTTGTAATGTGTTTACATTTCTTCCCTTTTTCCAATATACATCCATAAATACTTTAACAACAGTTTAACATCTTTATATAGTTTGGGTGGACACAGATAGACCAACCCCTAATAGCACACAAAGACATACACAGAGAAAGGCTGACAGGAACATTTAGGAGTGAGATACAAAGCAAAGTGGTCAAATCACAGCTCTGGGCATGATCAGAAGGATGTGCCGGATTGTGGTGGATGAGAGCCGAGTCACAGCTGCAAGTGGAAATGTATACGCTCTACGAGAGAGCTAGAGAAGTAGCTGAGGGCTTGTTCAACATGGGGTTCAGCTCTTTTGTTCTTGCTGGCGGAGGCGGCACCCAACAGCAGTGATCAAGGCGGCGCCTTTCCCGCTTCCGTCTTCTGAGAGCAGGAAGTTGACGTTGCAGTTGGGGGCGAGCTCCTTCACAGTCTGATGCATTATCCGTGAGAAACTGAAGAGAAGAATGGGGCGCAAGTTAGGTACCACATTTGCACCCATCGCTTGGAAATATGTACTGTAGCTATAAATACAATCAAAAATACATTCATTTTGCATGTACTTACTGTGGATGGAGCTTATACAGAGTGCCATCCACCCCAACGGTGATGTCCAGATGGTCCAGACCACGGTTCTCTCTGATTTTGTCTACAACGGCGGCCATTCCTGCTCCACAGAGCTGGGCAGCTCGGCGGGAAACAGCTCCACACACTTCCTTGACAATAATACTGTCGTCGCATGTGCTGTCCAGGCCCAGATGCTGTAGAATGGACCTGACCTGCAGTAGTGCCAAACGGTCACTAGAGGGAAGAAACAACTATTAAGCAATTTGAAATGTTTCTAAACAGGATGTATTTTAGCATTTCAGTCTGCCTGGTTTTTGTGATGAAATATGGCAATGTAATTTGACTAGTACCTCTCAATTTGGGAAAGGAACTTGGTTTCAAAGATACCCCTGGTCTTCAGGGTCTCAGAGATCTGTCCTCTGAAGAGGAAGCCACGCTTTGTCAAGTCAATCAAGATGTTTCGTACAATCTCACCCAGGTACATGCCACTGCACATCTTCTCATACCTAAAAGTGAAAAAAAAAACTTTCAATCTCAAATATGCCAAAACATAAAAATATAAAACATTGTACACTATAATTCAAAAGTGATTGGTTGATACGATTTTTTTTAATGATTTTAAAATAAGTCTCTTATGCGCACCATAATGCTGCATCTATTTAATAAAAAAAAAAAACAGAATGTTAATTAATAGTAATATTGTAAATATTGTGAAATTGTAGTATTGTTAAAAGAATGTGCAGTAACACTATACATATTTGTAGTATCTGCATTTACATTCTTAAATTATGGTACAAACAGTAGGCTCCTCATCTGACAAATTCTTCCAGACTTGCTTTCTTACGTTAATACATCTGGAATCAATTTTTTTCAAAACATTTTTCTTTTTCTCACTCGACTAGGTAAAACTGCTCACTTTTGTTTGCCGGCATTGAGGGAGAGATCATCCACAGCATTATCATACTGAGTCCTGATGTCATCCAGGCAGCCATTATCTCCAAATGCTCCCCACTCCATGTTCACACACATCCTGCCGTCCACTCCACTGATCGTCTCAATGTTTCGCATTTCTTCCATGTAGCAGGCATTGCTACCCGTTCCTAAAATCACACATATGAATATCTTAGCATGTTTTCTTAACTCAAATGTGTTTATAACAAATTTAGAGGTACAATTTTATTATTTTTTTTGTCACATATGATATGTTGAATAATATTTCATAACACATTGTATTGTATTTACCTGCAATTAACCCAACCTCACACGTGGGTTCCTCATATGCGCAGGTCATCATTGTACCCACTGTATCATTCACTATGGCTACAACATCCAAATCAAACTCCTGTACATAACATAGCATACACAAAACATTCATCACACAAGGATCAAGATTTAAAAATGAATTACTCTATCTAATCTTGTACCATCTTGTCACATTTGTGACAGCATGGCATAACTCACTTCTCTCCTTTTGATTGCCTCTCTCAGGAGGCCGACAACATCTTCTCCTTCACAGTCTGTGGCTTTAAATCCCTTTGTCCAAGTTACCAGAATTCCCTGCATTCATCAAAGCATGATAATTCATCAGGATTACATTCAATACATGAGCAAATAAAGTTGAAAAAGCAAACAGGCAACTCACCGCATCCAGACTAGTTTGTCTGCAGGGGAAGGAAAAGGTAAAGCCCAAAGGCAGGCGGGCGTTCTTCATCCCCATATAGTCCAGGAAGTCAGATATGCAGTACACTATGTGATCAAATAGCTGCAGGTAGTGTGGAACAGCAATTAAAATTATTTAATACTACGCAAAATAAGTCACATACTTCAATTTTTCCACCATATTTTTATACCCTTGTGAAGTTCTACACATAATACCGTATATACACTACCATTCAAAAATTTGGGGTCAATAAGTTTTTTTTATGTTTTAAAGTCTCTTATGCATGGCAAGGCTGCATTAATTTGATTATAAATAGAATGAATTATTATCATAAAGTGAATTATTACAATTTAAAATAACTGCTTTCTATTTTGAAACATTTTAAAATGTAATTTATTCCTATGTTGGCAAAGCTGAATTTTCAGCAGCCATTACTATAGTTTTCAGTGTCACATGATCCTTCAGAAATCATTCTAATATGCTGATTTGCTGCTCAAGAAGCATTTTCTTTTATCATCAATGTTGAAAATGAATTTTTGTGGAAATCATGATAGATTTTTTGCAGGATTCTTTGATGAATGGATAGCTATAAAAAAAAACATTTATTTGAAATTTCAATCTTTACTGTTGCTTTTGATCAATTTAATATGCCCTTGCTGTATAAAAGAATTTCTTTCAAAAAAAAAATTCTTACTGATCCTAAACGTTTGAATGGTAGTGTATAACTATATAAAAGATGCTTTTTGATTAAGTGTAGTATTTTACTGAGGTGTAAATACGTCACAATGACCACACACCTCCTCTCCGGTTCCTTGCATTACTTCTATGGGAATGGCGTAGATTTTATTATGCATCTCCACAGTTCGTCTCTTGCCGCTGCGAATCTTTACCAAAAGCACCCTGAAGTTTGTACCTCCAAGATCCAGAGCCAAAAAGTCACCATTTTCTATATAAAAGAGAAAATACAGAAATACATATAAGTCATAAATCCTCCTGCACACAAAAATGTGTTAAATAATGACAGAAGCCGAAAGATGCATAAGAATGAGAGGATTTTGCTCAATATTGATATTTGTTGGGTGGCAAAAACACATCTGCGTGCATTCTTAACTGAGCTGCATATTAAAACCCTTCACCTTAAATCACCATCAGGGATACAAAACAATGTCATGTGCCTGTATTGAGTAAGCCTGGGATTATACTATGATGCAATTCAACAGGGATAAAGAGAATTTAATTTCATAGCAGAGGAGCAGGCGGATTTTACACATGATGCATGAATGAATTTTGCTAAATGTAATTATGACACTGCATTTTTGTAGTGAAGGAATGGCAGACTATAAATGGGGGATCACTGTATATCTAGGATTCTTGTGGTTTGTTTTCCTATTTTTAGGAAAATACACCGAATTTCTGTGGATCTTTTACCTGATCCATCCGGGGTGCTCCGCACATAAGTGGGCAGCATCTTTACGGTGGCTGTGCTTTGGGTGTTCTTGCTCAGTCCATTCTGGATCTCAGTTCTCATTCTCTTTTTCACCTCTAGCAGTTGTTCTTTGGTCAACCGGAACTCTGCCAGCGTCTCGGCAATCTGACGTGTCTGATCGGCCAACCGGGAAGCCCAGGCTGTTACCATTGCAGCTCCTTTGCCACTTCCACTCTCAGAGAGCAAGAAGCGAACATCAGACTCCGGCACCAGACGACGCACAGTTTTGTGCAACCGGCGGGCATACCTGGAAGAAACAAAGAGATGTGGATTCAATTGTATTACTGGTGTGGAATTGTGACGACTCTTTCTGTAGGTTACATAGTTTCGCCAGTAGGTGGCGACAAGCGACTGAGTCATTGAACGGTTCATTCAACCGATTCTTTCAAAATGATTCATTCAGGAGCGCAACAAGTGACTTTTTCTATGAGCGAGTCAATGAATCATTTATTCAAACGATTCATTCCGAAACACTGTTTCGTTCAGGAATGAAACACAAGTGTGGAGGACCAATGATCAAAGTAACTGACAATGTATCTAAAATAAGTTATTTAATTGTTTTATATCACGCTTGCTAGTGATATGTCTACATAGACTCTGAAAAGGAATACTTGTTGACAGAAACCTTTACCGGTCATTTTACCATTTGACCGTATAGTTCGGTTCACACAGAACACGTTTTGTGCTTAAGGAATGGGAAAAATGTTGATAGGTCATTTTCTATGTAAACAAGCGCTCCATGGACTTGTTTGACCGTTGCGCAGGAACGGGTTACACGGCGTTCCCAAATGTTGCGCTCAAGTAAGTTCACCTTTTTAAACGCATTAAGACGTTTTTCAATGGAAAAGAATGCGTTCTGTGTGAATGGCCCCTAATTTGTTCAACATTTTAGCTTGAATGCCGCGCGGAAAGAGTGTCACAGACAAGGAAAAAAAAAAAGAAAAAGCGTTGTGTGTCGACGGTTATTTAGAATGCAGAGACTGACCTATCGAATCGAGTATTCCAAAGCAGTAAAAGAGATATGTCAAGCAACGCATTATTTGAACAGTTAAGCGTTTTAAGGCTTTGAGTGAAATGGAAATATCATATCACTCATGTCTAGCTTATTTTAAGCACAGCGTTATTGCACAACACATTGCCCTGTAGACATATCTCATTCGCAGTACAGAGCACTGCTATGCCTTTCAGGTTTATTTCTGAGATTCAAAGAGGCCTGTAAATTGTTGTGAATAGGTGGCATGAATGGCATAGAATGGCATAGAAATGTGATATCAGTTCCCATTATCAACTTTAATCTTTCAACTATCTCTCTGTCAGCTTTTAACTTTCAATTTAGTATCCAAATATAAGGTCAGTGACTAGTGTCACAACAAATAGAGGTGCAGCTGCTCCTATGGAAACCTACTCAATGTGTATTAATAGAACTCGCCTTTGTCTGAAGAGCCCTTAAGAGGGTCCAGCGCTCACTCAGGGTGTCACATGCACCTGCAGATGTATTCCCAAAACCCTCTGTCACAGAGACTCTGTGATGACTTACTAAGCATGCTGGGTACATACCATTACTGATAAGTCATGTTTTAGTCTGATTTGATGATCTGAATGTATTACTCACTGTGGGTGCATCTTGTAGAGGGAGCCATCGATGCCCACTGTGGTGCGGAGGCGCGGGCTGTTCTTATTGTCCTTGAGACGTGTGAGGATTGCACCCAGAGTGGCAGCAATTA
>JAFVLL020012006.1:10462-21520 GCA_021397915.2 Tor tambroides
CACTTTGGACCCCCTTTCAACATCTCTTCTCTACGACGAGGAAGATGGAAACGAAACCTCCACCAATCTATTCGAGCAGCCGGACTGGCAGGTGGCACTATGGGCGATTGCATACTCTTTTATCGTAATTGTGTCCATCATTGGCAATGTAACTGTTATTTGGATCATTCTGGCACATAAACGCATGAGGACAGTGACCAACTACTTCATTGTAAACCTCGCCTTTTCTGATGCATCTATGGCAACTTTTAACACTGTCTTTAATTTCGTGTATGCTTTGCACAATGACTGGTATTTTGGTTTAGGATACTGTAAATTTCAAAACTTCTTCCCAATAACAGCAATGTTCTCAAGCATTTATTCAATGGCGGCTATTGCTGTTGACAGGTAAGCAGACAACAAAGCACTTCATTTAAAATCATTGTAGTTATTTTACTACAGTAAAATTTATAAATTGCAATTAATAATCTAAAGATTTTTAGTTATTTTTCAGTTTACCATGACATCTTCCCATGGATTAGGATAATTAATCATCATACTATTATAATAACATGACATTAACCATGCCATAAATCAGTTAGAGATAAAACACCGATGAGGTTATATGATCTGTTACCCTTCTGATGCCAGCTGGTTTTACATGTTTTTGCTGGTCATATTTGAACGAGCTGGTCCAAGCTGATCTAAATGATGAATCATGTGGACTGACATCCACCTGGTAGACCTTGATGAAGCTGGTTAGAGCTATTTTTCTCAGCAGAGATATAAACCTAATTCGACCAATTTTTAGGTTTTGTCATTGTACATAGAGGAAAATATAGCTCTAAATCCATCAACTCGAAGGCTTAAGTATAAAGCTTTTATCTGTGCACCACCACCAATCTTCCATAGACGGTCAAAATTAGTTAATGATATTTGATAGTATAATAAATCTTAAAATTCATCCCCTTTTAATGATAAATAGCCTAACTCATATTTTCATGAGCAACTGTCATGGTTACCTAAAAGTGTTGAGAAAAGCGTTTAAAAGCTCATACAAAATCAATAAAAATGCTGAATTGATTAGGACCCACACTTCAGTTTTCAATGGGTCTAAGAACCTGTGCGCATGTAGGTCGAGCGCGCAGCGTCCTCGAACTTGTAATTTACCTGCGCGCGTACCTATTCAGATTCCCTGAAAGTCCAATTACTGTGCGCAAATAATGCATTTGTGATATTACTGGATAATTGAGTTGACCTGGTGACTCATGCGCAAAATGGGTAGGGAGACTTCGCGCTGAGTGTGGATTGTGTTCTGATAAATAAGTCTGATTTAGGGCCAACAAGTAGATGATAATAATTAAGCATAACACAACCAATCAATCCTCTCTTTCTGGATGTGCTCCAGTGATACATTATGCTGCAGTAAATTCCGTCCAAAAAGCGCTGTTTATGCTCTGAATGGCGATAGAAGGGAAACTCAACAAAGTGGTATTGCCAGCCTTTTCCATTTTGTTATTCATATATATCAAATTTATGGTAGCCTGTCATTTAAAGGCATACGTTCACTTTCATTAAGATGTTGTTGGCTGAAATCCACAGATATATGGCTATAATCCACCCTCTGAAGCCCAGGCTCTCCTCCACTACCACTAAAGTTCTGATCGGGCTCATTTGGACTGTGGCTTTTTCACTGGCATTTCCTCAGTGTTATTACGCCAGCACCAAATTCTACTTCCCTCGGACAGTTTGTATGGTGGAATGGCCCGACGATTATGGAGGGAAACATCAGCTCTCGTAAGAAAAGTGCACAAAAATTGTATCTTTTTATTCTGTATGATTTACACAAGCTTTCCTCAATTTTTACGGACAAGAAAATCATTTTAAATGAGGTTAAAGATTGAGAGTAGCCTAATTTTTCACTTCTGAAAGATTTTAATGCCCATCAAAGGCTTAAAATAGGAATTTTTTAAAAAAACGACAGTAGAGGATTCTTAAATGTGCATTTATGTAGATTTGACTGAAGTGATGCTTGATCTCATAGGTATCAGATTGCTGTGATTATCCTGATCTACTTGCTCCCTCTGCTGGTGATGTTGGTGACCTACAGCCTGGTTGGACGGAGGCTGTGGGGCAGCGAGATCCCTGGAGAAGCATCAGACCACTACCAGAACCAGATGCAGGCGAAACGCAAGGTTAGTGATGCTAGTATTTACTTGTGTAATTTTGTTATTTATTCCAGTTTCTCTACATAATCAACCTACCTTATGCCACGTGCCCACATGAATGCTCAGATGAAGACAGTTGTCATGTTTCTAAACTATAGATAGATAGCCATCATTGGTACCTACATCTGAAATAAAGATATTAATAAAGATATAAAGATGTATTATCATGAGCAAATGTAGTTAAGTTCCATAAAATCTTAAAGAATCAATGGTAAAAAAAAAAAAAAAACCTTCCCTGGGGTCAGAACGCTTTTCTTCTTGCTGAACGGGGAAATTAGCTTTTTCATTCCTTTCACATATTTCTTTCTTGTGTCCTTCATAATAATAAGCCTGTCCAGAGAGATTTTTCATTGGTGGCAGCAGCTATTTATGATTTTGGATTATAGTTCTTTGTGTTGAAAGAAAAAAAAAAGATTCATGCCATTTTTGCAATTTAATAAAGGTTGTGAAGATGATGATAGTGGTGGTGACGACCTTTGCAATATGTTGGCTTCCCTACCACATCTACTTCATCCTGGGGAGCTTCAACAGGGACATATACAAGCAGCACTACATCCAACAGGTCTATTTGTCCATCTTCTGGCTGGCCATGAGTTCCACTATGTACAACCCCATCATTTACTGCTGTCTAAACCAAAGGTAAATGCACATTACATCATAGGAAGGAGAAAAAATTAGATGTAAACACATTAACATGGATATTTAGTGCAGCATTTGCATTGATGTCAGTTAATCTAGTGATCCCTAAAGTTTTATTTCAATACTATTATCATTATTTATTCTTCAGGAAGTCCCATTCTTAATGCACAAGAAGTTCAAATCTAGCATCTGCTGTCCTTTTTTAGATTCCGCTCAGGCTTTCGCAAAGCATTCCAGTGGTGCCCCCTCGTCAAGATTTCTGAGGAGGACAACATTGAACTGCAGCACATGAGAACCTTCCACATGAGACGCAGTTATCGCAATGAGACCACCAGCATGGTGGTCCGTAATCATGCAAGCGAACCAGAAGACACCACATCCAAACTAATCAAAGCCTGAATTCTACAACATTTCAGTGATGAGGGTGATAAACATCCCTGTTGGCGATTATTAAAATCAAGCACGACCATACTTGCACTTAATACCTCGCAACAGAATTAGATTTTCCCTCTTATTGTTCTCTATTGTTAATTCAGTGGGCTTTAAAGGTGGAGTATTCATCTACTCCTATGGCATAAGCACCAAGCCTTATTTGTTTCTGTGTTGCTGCTTGAAGTACTAGTCCTAGTATATGTATAGATCAGCTCATTTTGTAGATACAGCATATTCTGTTCAAAGGTTTGGGGTCAGAAAGATTTTTTTCAAGAAATGAATGCATTAAATTGATCAAAAATAGCAATAAAGGCATTTATAATTATATTTCAATTAATTACTAATCTTTTGAACTTTCCATTCATCAAATAATCCTGAAAAATGTATGTTTCCACAAAAATATTAAGAAGCACAATTGTTTTCAACATTGATAATAATAAGAAATGTTTCCTGAGCACCAAATCCATGCATATTAGAATGATTTCTGAAGGATCAAGTGACTAAAAATTCAGCTTTACAGTTTTTTTATTGCATTTTTGATCAAATAAATGCAGCCTGGCTGAGCATAGGAGACTTAAATAAACATATTACTGACCCTAAACCTGAACGACAGTTAACCAGGTTAATTCATGCACCACTATTGAGCAATGAATGTTTTAAGCTGTAAATATTGGTTAAATGTCAAGTGGCTTCTCTAAGTGTAAAAACAGAACTGCAAAATCAGCATTAAATTGGTCAGAGCATCTGTACCCAAAGAGTATGGATTGCTTGAGATATATTCAGTCTGGTGTAAGCAGTCTGATGACTGTTGGGTTGATTTGAAAAAAACCACTACTGTGTTTGGGCAACCGCGAAGGACACCACAGAACACAGATTGAGTTGATCAAAATATTTTTATGGTTTCCTCCTATATAGGTTTTTCCAGGAACATCTATTTATATAGTGCAACTATGAAATAGTACAAAATCAGTGGATGCTAGACCTCGGTTACCAAATAAGGCATGCATTCATCAGAAGATCTCTGAGCCACTACACAGATTCACTCACATCAACTACACAGGATCACTCACAAATAACCAGCCAGGGCACACAGAAGGACATTTACTGGGAATCAGTACCGATAACCCGCAGATCTGCATACACACACAGCAAAAAGCTGACAAAAGCAATACGCATGATACAATCCGCTAAATTCTTCGGGAATGAGAGGGTAAGACTATTTCAGAGAAAGTGGATATGCAAAGGCAATAGGTTTCCTGTCCTTGTTCATTTGTATGGCGACCAGTATAAGGGGCTTGAATTATCAGGAAGGCAGCTGTGACTGCGAGACTGAACTTGCCCGTCTTCCTCACTTCGACCGTGACCAATGAGGAGGCTGTTATGGTTAGTGAATGTTCCTCAGATGTTTTGCAATATTCACACCACAAACTGCCACACAGACAAATGACAATACGCAGAGGTTTTGAATTAGCGTGTCATAATCGCCACAAAATACCTTCTTCCCCTCAGGTTTCCACTTCTTGTCACGTCTACCATCAAATATAAAAATAAAATAAATAATATCTTCATATACTTGGTCAAATATCTTAACTTTAATGTTTGTAATGTGTTTACATTTCTTCCCTTTTTCCAATATACATCCATAAATACTTTAACAACAGTTTAACATCTTTATATAGTTTGGGTGGACACAGATAGACCAACTCCTAATAACACACAAAGACATACACAGAGAAAGGCTGACAGGAACATGTAGGAGTGAGATAAGAAGCAAAGGGGTCAAATCACAGCTCTGGGCATGAGCAGAAAGATGTGCCGGATTGTGGTGGATGACAGCCAAGTCACAGCTGCGAGTGGAAATGTATACGCTCTGCGAGAGAGCTAGAGAAGGAGCTGAGGGCTTGTTCGACGCAGGGTTCAGCTCTTTTGTTCTTGCTGGCGGAGGCGGCACCCAACGGCGGTGATCAAGGCGGCGCCTTTCCCGCTTCCGTCTTCTGAGAGCAAGAAGTTGACGTTGCATTTGGGGGCGAGCTCCTTCACAGTCTGATGCATTATCCGTGAGAAGCTGAATTGAATGATGCACAAGTCAGGTACCACATTTATGCACTATAGCTATAAATACAATCAAAAATGCATTTATTTTGCATGTACTTACTGTGGATGGAGCTTATACAGAGTGCCATCCACCCCAACGGTGATGTCCAGATGGTCCAGACCACGGTTCTCTCGGATTTTGTCTACAACAGCGGCCATTCCTGCTCCACAGAGCTGGGCAGCCCGGCGGGAAACAGCTCCACACACTTCCTTGACGATAATACTGTCGTCGCATGTGCTATCCAGGCCCAGATGCTGCAGAATGGACCTGACCTGCAGTAGCGCCAAACGGTCACTAGAGGGAAGAAACAACCATTAAGCAATTTGAAATGTTTCTAAACAGGATGTATTTAGGCAGTATATCTGGTTTATGTGATGAAATATGGCAATGTCATTTGAGTAGTACCTCTCGATTTGGGAAAGGAACTTGGTTTCAAAGATGCCCCTGGTCTTCAGGGTCTCAGAGATCTGTCCTCTGAAGAGGAAGCCACGCTTTGTCAAATCAATCAGGATGTTCCGTACAATCTCACCCAGGTACATGCCACTGCACATCTTCTCATATCTAAAAGTGAAAAAATAAAAAAAACTTTAAATTTTTAGATCTCAAATATGCCAAAAAAAAAATAAAAATATGAAATATTGCACACCATCATTCAAAAGTTATGGATTGATAAGATATTTTTAATGATTTTAAAAGAAGTCTCTTATGCACACCATAATGCTACATTTACAAACAGCAGGTTCCTCATCTGATCAATTCTTCCAGACTTGCTTTCTTACGTTGAAACATTTGCTTCAATTTATTTTCACATTTTTCTTTTCTTCACACTTGACTGGGTAAAACTGCTCACTTTTGTTTGCCAGCATTGAGGGAGAGATCATCCACAGCATTATCATACTGAGTCCTGATGTCATCCAGGCAGCCATTATCTCCAAACGCTCCCCACTCCATGTTCACACACATCCTGCCTTCCACTCCATCGACCGTCTCAATGTTTCGCATTTCCTCCATGTAGCAGGCATTGCTACCCGTTCCTAAAATCACACATATGAATATCTCAGCATGTTCTCCTAACTCAAATGTGTATATAAGTCTCTTTAAAATTTAGAGGTACAATTTTATTATTTGTCACATTTAATATATTGAATAATATTTCATAATACATTGTATTGTATTTACCTGCAATTAGCCCAACCTCACATGTGGGTTCCTCATATGCGCAGGTCATCATTGTACCCACTGTGTCATTCACTATGGCTACAACATCCAAATCAAACTCCTGTACATAATATAGCATACACAAAACATTCGTCACACAAGGATCAAGATTACTTTATAATCTTGTGTCATCTTGTCACATTTCTGACAGTATGCCATAACTCACCTCTCTCCTTTTGATCGCCTCTCTCAAGAGGCCAACAACATCTTCTCCTTCACAGTCTGTGGCTTTAAAGCCCTTTGTCCAAGTTACCAGAATTCCCTGTATTCATCAAAGTATGATAAATCATCAGGATTTCATTCAATACATGAGCAAATGAAGTTGAAAAAGCAAACAAGGCAGCTCACCGCATCCAGACTAGTTTGTCTGCAGGGGAAGGAAAAGGTAAAGCCCAGAGGCAGGCGGGCGTTCTTCATCCCCATATAGTCCAGGAAGTCAGATATGCAGTACACAATGTGGTCAAATAGCTGCAGGTGGTGTGGAACAGAAATTAAAATCATTTAGTGTTGAAATGTTGCCTTTATTTAGAGATAAAACATTTGTTATAAATCATTACGTAGCCATTAATTAATAAAACAGCATATCATATATCATATCATATCATATCATATCATATCATATCATATCACATATCTTATGTACACTACCAGTCAAAACTTTGGCTTGGGGTCAGTACATTTTTTTTTGTTTTTGAAATCTCTTATGCTCAGCAAGGTTGTATAAATCTGATTAAAATACAGTAAAAATTGTAGCATTGTGAAAAAGTATTACAATTTAAAATAATAGTTTCCAATTTAAAAACAAAAATAAAATTCCTGTGATGCAAAGCTGAATTTTCAGCAGCCATTTCTCCAGTTTTCAGTGTCACGCGATCCTTCAGAAATCATTCTGATATGCTTATTTAGTGCTCAAAAATATTTATTATTATCAGATTAACATTTTACATTTTTCAGGACTCTCCGATGAATAGAAAGCTATTTTAGTGGTATATTTTAGGTGGTGTACAACTATATGAAAGATGCTTTTTGTGTAAGTCTAGTCTTTTAATGAGGTGCAAATACGTCACAATGACCACACACCTCTTCTCCGGTTCCTTGCATTACTTCAATGGGAATGGCGTAGATTTTATTATGCATCTCCACAGTTCGTCTCTTGCCGCTGCGAATCTTTACCAAAAGCACCCTGAAGTTTGTACCTCCAAGATCAAGAGCCAAAAAGTCACCATTTTCTATATAAAAGACAAAATACAGAAATACAGAGAAGTCATGATCCTGCAGCATACAAAAATGTATTAAATTTAGGATAAGAATGAGAGCATAAAGTTCCTGTGCCATCGTTTTTTATTTTATTGCTCTATTTGTGAATTCAGGTGGTTTTGAATTCTCAGCACATTTGCTCAGTATTTATATTTGTTGGATGGTGAAAACACATCTGCATGCACTATTCTTAACTGAGCTGCATATTAAAACTCTTCACCTTAAATCAGCATCAGGGAAACAAAATGTCATGTGCCTGTATTGAGTAAGCCTGGGATTATACTATGATGCAATTCAACAGGGATAAAGAGAATTTCATTTACTCATAGCAGAGGAGCAGGCAGATTTTAGACATGATGCATGAATGCATTTTGCTAAATGTAATTATGACACTGCATTTTTAGTGAAGGAATGGCAGATTATGTTTGGGGGATCATTGCCCATCTAGGATTCTTTGCCTATTTTTTAGGAAAATACACTCTATAGCGGTAGATCTTTTACCTGTTCCATCCGGGGTGCTCCGCACATAAGTGGGCAGCATTTTGACAGTTGCTGTGTTTTGGGTGTTCTTGCTCAATCCATTCTGGATCTCAGTTCTCATTCTCTTTTTCACCTCCAGCAGTTGTTCTTTGGTCAACCGGAACTCTTCCAGTGTCTCGGCAATCTGACGTGTTTGATCGGCCAACCGGGAAGCCCAGGCTGTTACCATTGCAGCCCCTTTGCCACTTCCACTCTCAGAGAGCAAGAAGCGAACATCAGACTCCGGCACCAGACGACGCACAGTTTTGTGCAACCGGCGGGCATACCTGACAAAAACAGAGGTTTTGTGGATTCAAATGTCAGTCTGTGTATTACTAATTACAAGTGTGGACTCTTTCTGTAGGTTACACAGTTTCGCCAGTAGGTGGCGACAAGCGACTGATTAATTGAATGATTCATTCAACCGATTCTTTCAAAATTATTCATTCAGGAACGCAACAAGTGACTTTCTTTATGAGTGAGTCAATTAATCATTTATTCAAACGATTTACTCGGTTTTGTTCAGAAATGAAATGCAAGTGTTGCTTGGAGACGGTTAATTCGGCCATGTATAGAACCACATTGCTTTTGAGGAGCAAAACTACACAAAGTAACTGACAGTCTATCTAAAATGTAAGTTACGTAAGACTAATTTCTCCATTATTTAATTGTTTTATACATATCACGCTTGCTATTGAGATATTGTTTACATAGGCTCTGAAACGGGATACCGGTCTTGTACCATGTGACCTATAGTTCGGTTCACACAGAACACGTTCTTAAAAACGGAACGGCATGGGAAAAATAGGTCATTTTGTAAACCAGCCCTCGATGGACGTGTTTGACCGTTGCGATCATCTTGAGTCATTCGCAGCAGCGTCTGTAACGGGTTACACGGCGTTCCCAAATGCTGCGCTCACCTTTTAAAACGCATTAAGAGGTTTTTCAGTGGAAAGTGTGAATTGCCCCTGATTTGTTTAAAATTTTTACTTGAACGCTGCGTTTTTAGAATTATGTCAATGGTTACCTGGAATGCAGAGACTGACCTATCGGAATCGGGTATTCCAAAGCGTCGTGTAATAAGAAAGATAAGAAGCAAAGCCTTATTTGAACATTCAAGCGTTTTAAGGCTTGTGTAAAATATCATTTTACTCTTGTCCAGCTTATATGAAGGACACACTGTCCTATAGCCATATTCTCTTTGCAGTACAGAGCACTGCTATGTCTTTCAGGTTTATTTAAAGACAGTCTATTCTGACTTTCAAAGAGGTCTATAAATTGTTGTGAATGTGACATGAATGGCATAGAAATTCATGTGATAAAAGTTCCAATTTAATAACGAACTTATCTAATCTTTCAGCTAAACTCTCTGTAAGCTTTTAAAGGCCAATTTAGTGTCCAGATATAAGGTCAGTGAGTGTAGTGTGACAACAAATAGTGGAGCAGCTGCTCCTATGGAAACCCATTCAATGTGTATTAATAGAACTCGCCTTTGTCTGAAGAGCCCTCAAGAGGGTTCAGCGCTCACTCAGGGTGTCACATGCACCTGCAGATGTATTCCCAAAACCCTCTGTGATGACTTACTAAGCATGCCGGGTACATACTATTACTGATAAGTCATGTTTTCATCTGATTTTAGTCTGATTGGATGATCTGAATGTAATACTCACTGTGGGTGCATCTTGTACAGAGAACCATCGATGCCCACTGTGGTGCGGAGGCGCGGACTGTTCTTATTGTCCTTGAGACGTGTGAGGATTGCACCCAGAGTGGCAGCAATTAGATTTGCAGAGCGAAAAGAGACAATAGCGCAAACATGCTGCACAGCAATGCAGTCGTCTTCGGATGGCTCTACACCCAAGCGTGTCAAAATCTCCTTGGCTTTGGTAAGTCCTTCTTTGCTCCTAAAGAAGGAAGTGGTACTGTTGTAAGGTTTAAAATATCATGATTCTTGGAGTCATAAAGGACAGTGTTTCCCGCCCCCCTTAAAGGTCAAGTTAATTTTCTTTAATATTATTTTCTCTATAGTGCCAGATCACAACAGAAGTCATTTAAAGTTAGCTTTCCAATAGAACAGGTCAATACCTTGTTCTTTTATTAAACAAACTAAATAGCCTTATGTTATTTATCTTATTTACACGACGGCATGTCATTTCGGTCTCTACATTACATAGTCCCGCTCTCTGTATCGCGCACAGCGGAGTTCCGCCCCGACACACACACACACACACACAAACATATGCGCACAGTCCGCACACACAAGTGAGCACACTCCCACTCATATTTGTAAATATTAAGCAGCAAAAAGACTATTTAAATATGAATTCTGCGTGTCTCTGTGTTATGAATGGCGCAGACGCGCGGTTTTGTTTACTACTTGTACTGAAGCGCGCGTGACGCTTCCGGTGATATTAGCGTCTGTCGTCTCACTAATGAGGACATAAATACATGAACAACATCTCCAGAACTGCTCTGAGAGTCACTTCATGAGCATTTGACCGTTTCATTTGAGTAAAACTATCCTCATATCATATACACACAGAAATGTAAAGGTATTCACGGCAACCCGTCAAAAGTTTGGTTTACCTTGAAGTCATTGCGGCAGAAATAGCCAACATTACTATTGTTCAGCAGAATGTATGTAATAGGCTACTACTAAAATTATTAAAACCTTATTTTTAAGGGATAATC
>JAFVLL020012006.1:21620-33563 GCA_021397915.2 Tor tambroides
ATATAATTTTTTTTAATTTTATTTATTTATATTTATGGGTTTGGGTCATTTTGACCCGTTTATGAATGGAGTACCATTAGGTGTCAAAAATATAATTGTGTTCTCACAAGAAACATTTTGTTCACTTACAGAAGTTTTGCGTTGCTATGGTAAACTTTCACTTGTGAAACTTGTTTTCTGAAAAGCTTTGCGTTTCATCCAAGAAACTTTGCGTTATCTTGCGTGAACTTTTGTTTTTGCCAACTAACATTGTGTGCGTTCTCAAAACTCCTGCATTTCCCCATGAAACATTGTGTTCGCTTGCAAAACTTTTGCATTACCAAGAAATTGTGTTCTTGCAGCACTTTTGTGCTCCTCTTTAAAGCAAAGCACAGCGTGATTTTTATGAGTGGGTTTCAGTTGCTTCTGCATATTGATGAATTGTGATTTGTAAAACATTCGTTCACAGATTTGACAAATTCCTCTGCGATGGGAAAGTGACCCACTGTTTTAATTGAAATCTTGTTATTTGCGTACAGGAACATTCAAGCATGTTTGATGCGTCCAGACTTACGACACAAGGGCGAGTAACTAACAAAATCTGACTCACCCGAGATCTCTGAAAGGAACCTCAAACTCCAGCTCCTCCTTGGTGAGCGACTCGACCTTCTCGATGAAGTTCTTGAAGGCGGATTTGAGTTTGTGTCGCATCTCTCGCTCCATCTGCTCGGCGTAGAGGTCGTCGCGGTCGTGCATGTGCTGGTGTTTGCCCAGGTCTGTGGTGATCTCGCCCACCTCGGTGTAGAACTGAACGTCTGTGTGCCGCTTCTTCCCGAACATGATGGCGTTCTGCGACAGACAGAGAAGAGCGTTACAGTGAGTCCGTGTAGCGCCAGACACAGGACAGACGTGTTCAGTCTGTCGCACACCTTCAGATGGAAGTGCAGCACGATGATCATCTCTCCGTCGCAGGGCTGGAATATGGCGTGCTTGATGTTGTTGTAGAGGATGTCGACTTTATCGCCGCGTACTGACGTGAAACGGAAACCTGGAGAGACACGAAGAGAGCTGGTCGCTTGTGATTAACACACGTTCAGGTCAGTGCAATTTCTAATCAATAGTTTTGAGTAAGGGAATGTAACTTTGCAAATGCTTTAAGACACTCAAAATACACGGAATGTGAAATCAGATTTTGAATTAATTATTAGGGTTAATGGCTTTTATATGATAGAGATTGATGCCATTTTGTTAGGAAGCAATTGGAATTGATAGATTATATCCTGCGCAAATGGTCCATAGTGTCCTTATAATTCAGTTGCATTAGCCTGCATCGCATATGAGCATCATTCCAGCCGCTCTTCTCAAGATTGGTCATTTAAACCCACATTAAAGGCCAACGAAAGCGCGACGCTCTCTCACCGTTGGTGTGCGCCTCCAGCGAGCCCTGCATCCTCTTCTGCGCGATGTTGGGCCGGATGTAAAGGTCTTTGAGTTTGGGGTTGCTGCGGTTGAGGTTGATGACGAGCGAGTCCTGTTTAACGATGCCCTCCTTCTCCTTCTCCTCCGCCTCGCGGGTCTTGTAGCGCTTCTGCACCTCCTTGATGATGCGGAAGGCGTTCTGCAGGTTGGTGGAGGGGACGGAGTGATCGCCGGGCGACTTCAGGTTCGACGCGCGGTACGTACTGAAAGAAAGAGGACTGTGTGAGCACGCAAAAAGGCTTTAAGCGTGCTTCAAAGGACTGTTCAACCAAAAATTAATTTTCTGGCATGTTACAACAAAGGTGTAGCAAAATAAAGGAGCAAAAAAGCAGATGGTGACATTCACTATGAATGTGTGGAAAAGAGCAGCGTGCACATTCTGCTAAATATCTTCTTTTGTGCACACAGGTTTGTGAGAAGAGGCTGAAAATGACAGTAAGTTTTGGGTGAAATACAAGCACTTTCATTCATTTAGCTACCAGAGTTATACTCATGGAGAGATAAGTAAAAAATTGAAAAAGCAAATAAAACTATATACAACAAATACGATTTATAATCTTAATTTTGTAAATATCTTAAACTAAATCTGGTCTGACTTCATTACAAATCTTTTCATTACAATCTAACAAGTAGTAAAGCGTCCTAGGAGTTAAAATTAGTGATGCACCAAAAAATAAATTCTGGGCTGAAACCAAAAATTCAGATGCACTTAGCCAAAAACTGAAAATAAATAATTATTTAATAATCATTTAATCAATCAAAATGATTAAAGTTCTAAATAAATTGCACATAAGGCAGTTTGTCTCAACTTTTTATTAACAGAACTACATTTCTACAATTTGTTAAAATATTAAAAATTAAGAATACATCAGTATTGATAAAAATGAGAAATCACTATTTGTGTCTACATATTTTTACATTTTTGTTCTATTTTTAAACCTGCCTTCATATTCTTCTTTATTATTAATGTTTATTTATGTTTTAGTTATTTTTGTTAAACTAAATGAAAATTTTACTTGGCATGCAGCTGAAATACAATGTTTTTTGTGTGTGTTTTTTTAAATTGGTT
The DNA here is from genome assembly GCA_021397915.2 of Tor tambroides. Classification (NCBI taxonomy): domain Eukaryota; kingdom Metazoa; phylum Chordata; class Actinopteri; order Cypriniformes; family Cyprinidae; genus Tor; species Tor tambroides. The sequence goes on from JAFVLL020012006.1 coordinate 24,148, forward strand.
TAAGAAACTGATAACCAAATAAGCAATAAATTTAAAAAAAAAAAAAAAAAAAAAGTATCTTTTAATTTTAAGAATTTTTAATATCAAGATTTTATGCACCTCTTGGCGTTTTACTCCAGCTTTCAATACAACAATGCAATATCCCAAAACTTGCATTGAAGATATGCTCTGATATGCTTTAGACATTAGTCTTTTAGTCTGGAGCAGCCCATACACCAACAGGTGTTTGCTGACACACTAACCAACCACTGGATTGATTTTGTAGTTTGTGTTACACTAATCAAAAACATTCTCCAAGTCCAGTAATAGAACTGGGCTGCATCTCCCAAAAGCACTGCAAGCCAAATGCTTTTGAGAGACGCAGCCCTGGAGATCACAAAGCCTTACATCTCTTTGACAAACGTGGCCTCGGGGTTGGGGAAGATGTTTCCGTCATGGCGTCCCAGCGAGCTGCCCGGCACGAAGAAGTTTATCCTCAGATACGTGTAATCTCCTTCCACAGACATACTGATGTTCTGCAAACACACGTGAGAGACTGAGACGAAGCACACATCGAGCCGCGCTCGGCGTCAGAGCGGCGCGGTTACCTTGATGGTGGCGATGTGAAACGGCGTGGCGATGCCGAACACGGGCATGACGACCGTCTCGTATTTCTTATCGATGAAGATCTTCATGTCTCTGATGTCCTTCTCACGGGGCATCTGGGAAACGTTCTTATACGACACGTTCGACTTTCTGGCTCTGAGGGGGAAACATGGGAAGAGAAAAGCGTTTACATCAAACTAGCGCGACAAAATCTGACCCTGGAGCACAAAACCAGGGTCATAAATGAGCTTAATGTGGCGTAAACGCGTTCATCCTCGTACTTCTGTATCTGCTGCCCTCCTTTCTGCTCCGTCAGACGCCGCTTGGCCTCCTCGTTCACCTGATTGGCCAGTTCTTTCTGATGGGCCCGCCTCTTCTCCTCAGCCGTCATCTCATTCTGACCAATCAGAGGAGAGCGAATGAGAACGCAGGTGTGAATGGGGTGAGTTGAGGATTAATGAACAGAGAGGAGGCACATACCCTGGTTCTGTCGGCCAGCAGGGCGGCGCTGCGAGCTCCTTTCCCCAGCAGCTCCTCGGCGTTATCGTCCTCCTCCTCCTCGTCCTCTTCATCGTCGTTCTAGAGACGCACAGAGACAACGGTTTACCAGACATGCTTCTTCCAGCTTTAATAAAACTCTTTATAAATTCTATATTTACAAAACACTACAGATATATTTGTGACCAAAGTTGCGAAAGTTAAGTTAAATATTAGCAAATAAAGCACTGTTTATGTTGCATGTGTACAAGAGAACAAAATCATCACTTCCTGGGAAACTGGGGCAAAGCATTAGCGAATAATAATAATAATAATAATAATAATAATATTATTATTATTATTATTATTATTATTAACTCGGCAACTGAGGAAGCCTGTGAATTTTTTTTTTTTTTCTGCATAAAAAAAAATCCTAAAATAATGCCAATAACTGCACACCATTAAAGACACTACTCTATTTTTCCTTATACATTTTTAATTCATATTTGTTTTATTTTTACATTTTTTTTCCATTTTATTCATTTTTTGTTTTTTTACATTGTAATTATTTATTTTTTAAACTTAATGTAAACAATGTTAATGTACAATTTTACTTGAGTGTCTAGCTGAAATAGAAGGTTTTTATATTCTACTTCAGCTAACATTTACTTTATTGTAAATTATTGTAAATAAATATTTTCTTTAAATAGGTCTGCATGATTTTTATATATTTTCATTTTTATTTTTTAACTGCTAATATATGTTTTATTGAAATTTCAGTTTTCGTTATTTTTAAGTAAATGAAAATTTTATTTGGCATATAGCTGAAATAGAATAAGTTTTTTTTATATTTTATTTCAGTTTCCTTTATTTCAAATATTTTTTTTTTTTTTTTTTTAAATAGGTTTACATAATTTATTTTTCATTTTTAGTTCACTTTTATTTCAAGTAACATTTATTTTATTTTTTTGAAATGTCTATACAATTAATTATTTTTTTTTTTTTATTTATATAATACTTTTTTTTTTTTTTTTTTTTTTTAAATACTATTTGGTTTTAAAACTATAAATATTGAGGAAAAAAGTACCTCCTTTAATTGAGCACATATATTAATTTAAGCACATTACACACATCCTGGTGTTCAAATCCACCTTTTTTTAATCCAATATCCAAAAATTTTCATTAAACAAATATATGGATAGAAACAGCTAATAATCACATTGGATGGGTTTTGTGTTTATTGTACATTTACACTGAGTGTGGTTTTGGACCAGCGAGTGACGAAGAGTTTTATTGATCAAAATATGAATTGTTCAAGTATAATCAAAGTGAATATAACCATGTAAGTGTCAAGTTAATCTTCCAATATGTTTTGAAGGCCTCGGTGTAAAAAATGCCCACGTGGCTGGTTTGTGCTTCAGCGGGCAGCACAAACAGTGGCCACTAAAATAAGGTAAGCAGTTTTGCTTAAATTAAGTTTGTGCTGTTTGCTGTGGTCTACCCTTGGTGGTAAGGACACTTAAAATTGCTCTTCCAAATTTAAAGAACAAAAAGAAAAAAGGGTTTTGATTCCAGAAAAAATTATTGCATGCACAGATCTGTTTTACTGTTATAGCAGTAAATGAAGGCAGATCGTGCATGCAAAAATCTGTGTTTACTGTCAAGTGGGCCTTGATTGGATGACGTAAACGTTAAACAGATATACATTGCATGCAATGGTCTGTGTTTATTGTTTAGTGGGCCTTGACGGAAAACAATAAACGTGAAACAGATAAAGTATAGAGAAGCGCGCAAAGTCCTGTGGATACCGCTTTTTTAATTTTGTAAAGAAATTAATGAAGGTCTGAACGGGCAGGCAGAAATCCTGCAGAATTTTGTTTTTACTGTGTTGAGGAAGTGTATCAGTGAAAGAGTTAACAAATCTGACAGGTCACTCAGGAAGAGTGTAGTGTAGTCTGTTTTAGTGTCTGTGTCAGTGTTGGTGTGAAAGGCTGCGGTTGTATGAGAAGAGAAATAAATTCCGTATTGGGTGGGTAAAAGCTGCGCACCCCCTCCTGGACCTCCCTTGAGTGGGACGCAGCTAGTGCCGCACCCGAGAGGGATGCATGATTGTATCAGCCCCATAAATAAGGGGACAAAGAATGACTGTATTAGCCCTTTATAAATAAATAAGGGGACAAAGAATGACTGTATGAACAATGAGCCCTGTGTGAATAAAGGGACTTAAAGGAGTGAATGTGTTTAGGAAAAATTTTAACAATAAAGATTGAATCAAGATCTTTTGTGTGTTTTTGCATTTTAGAGGTCTGTGTGATAGAGAAGGAGAAAATTTCTGAGATTGGTGCAGCAGAAGTGAGATCAAGGCATTAAGTTAAATAAGCATATTGAAAAGACTTTTAAGAGTGGGCAAAAGAATTTTAAAGAATAGAAGAGAAGTAAAAATAAATATAAGAAATATTCTTAGTAGTTTGGATACTGAGTGCTGATAAAATAAAATTGAGTGACTATTAATTCATACAGAAAGTGTACATGCATCAGATAGAGAAAGAATTAGGTTTATAGATACATGTCATAAAATAAAGCTTAAAAAATAGGAGAAAATTGATAAAAAATAGTTAACATAAGTGGGGAAAAGAGTAAGTTAATTTGCTATAGAAAACAGATATAGATTCCTAAATATTGTATTGTAAGATTATAGGAAAAAATATGGCAGCCACTCCGGTGGATATATTAGGATTAAAATATCCTTTGTGTAAAGAATTGATAAACAAGGTCTCAAGTAAATGGCAAAAAAGAACTAAGGATATGATGACAAAATGGCCAAAGGAAGGGACATTCGATGTAGCATTGTGTGAGGAAATGGAAACTCTGATAAAAAATCATAAAACTAAAAGTATCAGTAAAAAAAGAGAAAAAAGAGAAGCAAAAAGGGAAAAAGAGAGAGAAGTGATAGCCATGTTTAAAAAAGAAGGGGAAGACGCTTTAAAAAGTATAAAACAGGCCAGGAAGATTTTAAAAGAGGCAGACAGAGAGACGAGCCAAAAGCAGATGTTGTTTTCCAGACCACCCCCCTATCTGCTTTCGGAGGGAGAGTTCCCAATTCTCAAGGGAAAAGTAGGGGTAACAGGAGAGGTGGACATGGAAGGTCAAGTAGAATTTGAACCAGATGTAAAAACAAAGAGCAGAGAACAGAAAAAGGAAAGTGAAAGATATTTACCTATGGATTGTTATAAACAAGCACGCATAGCCTTAGAAAAGATGAAAACAAACCAAGAAGGCAAAACAGGATATGAAGAAGTGTTAGAAAAAATAAGGAGAAAAGATAGGGAAATTGAAGCACAAGTAGAGACTATGGAAGAAGAAATAGAAAAGAAAATTAGAGAATCAGGAAAAAAGATCCAGGAGGTAAATCAATTGGAGAGACAGAGAAGTAAGTTGTTCGACAGTAGTGAGGAAGTAAATGGTGAAGAGGAATTACTAGATACAGGGAAATGGGAACAGGGCAGAGAAAAGGGGACACTCAGATCGCTGGCTGCACAACTCCCGATTTTAATCAAGGGTGCACAGGGACAGTATGTCCCCTGGGCCTCACAGGACCTCGAGGGGCTGGTCGCTCGCCTCCCAGACATAAATGAGGGGGCGGCTAAATGGATTAAAATTTTTGAAGAAGAAACTATGGGCAAACTTTTGGCTGTGGGGGACATTAAAGCACTTCTGGCAAAGATTATGGGAGGAGCAAAGATGGAAGAAATTCTTCAAGCATCCAATCTAGACAGAGCTGTGGACTCTCACTACATGGATGGAACTGTTTTTGATGCATTCCGTCCAGCAGTGTGGCAGGCACTGCGTGCTGAATACCCGATCAGACTAGACCCTAAATCATTAAAGGGAGAACAGCTGGGGGAAACAGAAAATCCAACCACATATGTTCAGAGACAGCTGAAAAGGTGGAAGCAAGAGACTGAAAATAATCCTGAAGGAGACCCATTAATGGCAACACTGTTTAGAAATGCCGTAATTGATGCCATGCCACAAGCTGTAAAGAGCAGGCTGGAAGACGTTGTCGGTTTAAACTCTAAAACACACAAAGAGTTTTGTGACCATGTGTCTCACGCAGTAGAACAATATAGGAAAAATGAGCAAAAGCTCAAGACTCAAGAGAAAGAGTTACAGAGGAAATTAACTCAGTTACAACTTGAAGAACTGACAAAAAAGAACAAGAAAAAGATTCAAGCTCCAATAAAGAAAGAAGAATCCGAGCAAATGTCATTAATGTCTCCAGTAACTTCTCCTCCAGCAGTTGTTCAGCCGAGCCCACCGGCAGCAGTCCCTCCAAATGCACACCACATGCCTGTACCCATCATTAATGTCTATACTCAACAGCCAGAGCCAATGGGCTGGAAAAAGAAACCAGTACAGAGAGGACAGAGAGGAAGAGGCAGGCCTTATACTGGTCCTCCAGGAGTGTGCTGGGGATGTGGACAACTCGGACATAACAAAATTGACTGTCCCACCAATCCATGGCAACAGCCACCTCAGGCTGGAAGGGGGGGGAGTTGGCAGCAGCCCACCCGAGGTCCATCACAGGGCCCAGTAAACCCTTGGGGAGGTCCCAATCAAGGCTATTAGGGATGCCCAGAGAATCCTACAGGGGAGAGTCAGCTTCCAATTTTAACAACTAAAGCTGATCAAGAACCTATTATGCAAATTAAGATAGAGGGAAAAACCACACCAATGATGGTGGACACAGGAGCTGTTTATACTTGTGTAAATTCAAATTATGCCTCACATCTCCCCTTGTCTGGAAAATTCACTAAGACAGTAGGATTCTCGGGACAAATGCAGCTAATTCCAATGACAGCTCCAGTGTGTCTACAAACAAAAAATAAAAGTGTAACAATGCCCATTCTTGTGTCAAATCAGACTCCTGTTAATTTGTTAGGAAGAGATGCATTATGTAAATTGGGGCTACAAATTTGGTGTTCTCCTGAAGGAGTATATATAGACACAATAGGAATAGAAACTCAAATGATGGTTGTGGAACCAAAAGCAAATGTTTACTGGATAGGACAGATAGAACAAGACGTGAGACAGACAGTCAATAAATGGGGTAAGTTTATTGAAGCACAAATTCCAGAAGCACAGCTACCAAAATCAGAATTTCATTGCACAATGATATACGATACAGAAACATTTAAAACAGAGTGTACTGAAGCGCATGATGCCCGGTGATATTAGCTGCCTGTCGTCTCATTAATGAGGACATAAATACATGAACAGCATCTCCAGAACTGCTCTGAGAGTCACTTCATGAGCATTTGACCGTTTCATTTGAGTAAAACTATCCTCATCATATCATATAGGCCCTACACACAGAAATGTAAAGGTATTCACGGCAACCCGTCAAAATAAAGTTCGGTTTACCTTGCAGTCATTGCGGCAGAAATAGCCAACATTACTATTCAGTAGAATGTATGTAATAGGCTACCACTATAATTATTAAAACCTTATTTTTAAGGGATAACCATACAATATTTCTTCAATGTTTTTAATTCTAATATTAAATCCCCTTTATTTTCCAAAAATAAAATGTTTAATTTCATTAATTAAAAGATAAATTAAATGAATGTTTTATGCGTTAAAAATTGCAATACACAACACAGAATTTCTGAGGAGAAAAAAACATATGGCTATTGTAAGAATAAATGAAACTTGTTTTTATGCTTTCAAATAATTAGACATGCAAAACACAGAATTTGGTAACAATAAAACAAAGTTGGAAAAAAATTCATAGGGCCCTAAACATGTAATTTTTGTTAAACCTTTAATACATTGATGTTAAATTGTTCAAGTTTCATGATTTTAATTAGCTAGACATGCTTTTTGATTAATAAAATTTAATCTAACCATTAAAAAGGAGTCCAGAAAAATTAAAACAGAAAAAAACGGAATTATTAGCTGTTTGGACTCTCATTCTGATGGCACCCATACACTGTAGAGGATCCACTCGTGAGCAAATGCTGTAATTTCTCCAAATCTGTTCTGATGAAGAAACAAACTCATGTACACCTTGGATGGCCTGAGGGTGATTACATTTTACTTTTTTGGGGTGAACTATTTCTTTAATTTCAGTCCACCAGTGACAGTGATTCCATTTTTCAAATAAGATTTAAAGAGATAGTTCACCTTCAGTTGGTCCCCATTGACTTGCATTGTATTTTTTTTTTTTTTTTTTTTTTCCATAGCATGGAAGTCAATGGGGAACACCAACTGAAGGTGAACTGTCCCTTTAGGTACATTTTTAAAATTAATTAATTATTCATTTATTTATGGTCATTATCAAATTAATAATGACCATAATGAAATGAAGGACAACTCACTTCTCAATTGCAGAAACATGCTTGGTCTCAAATGTTCCTTTTGTAAGCAGTTCTGGGGTGATGCGGCCCTCAAACAGCAGGCCTTCCTTAGCCATCTTGACCAAGATCAGCCTCACCAGCTCACCCATGTACATCCCACTGACCATCTTCTCAAACCTGAAAACAGCCAACATGCACCTTTACCTCTTCAAACATTCTGATAAAATATGCTAAGATTTTTTAGAGCTTTTGAAGTTCTGTGACTTACAACTGCTTGCCGGGGTTGAGGGACCCGCGATCAATCTCCCTGTCAAACTCAGTTCGGATATCCTCCAATGTGCCGTCGTCTCCAAAAGCCCCCCATTCAGTATTTATACACATCCTGCCTTCATCTCCCTCCACCAGGTCAATGTGTCTGAGCTCCTCCATGTAACATGCATTAGTGCCGGTACCTGAGGGATCACAGAAGCATATGCCATCGCAGATGTTCAAGAATCCAGAAGCTTTGATTTAGCATATTTAGAATATCAAATATATTTGTGGTATTCAGCATTCATCTGTACGCTGAGGGAAGTTAATTTTACAATGTTGCTGTGAGCAAATTTTTTTTTATTTTAATTTATATAATTCAAATGGGCATTACATCTCTACAATTCAAATTTTAAACTCATTCGTTGTCCATTTAGGAGTCTGACAAAACACATAAAATAGAGAGATATTAGGATATGTTTTTACCAATAATAATGCCGACTTCACAGCGCTGGTCATCAAAGCCACAGGTCATCATAGTTCCTACGGTGTCATTGACGACAGCCATGATATCTGCATCATAGTCCTGTAAGTGAATTATTACACCATTAAATCCTTCAGTAAAAAAGCCTAAAATGAATAACCACCTGTATACCATCCATAAAATAATAGATTACTTTATTACACTCACCCCACGTTTTTTGATGGCTTTATTTAGAAGCTTTACTACATCCATTCCCTCAACCCCACTGGCCTTAAAACGTTTTGTCCATGTTAGCAAAACAGCCTGTAAAAATACAACAGTAAAAATAATGACATAAGTTTCTAAGCAAGATTCAATAAAAAATTTTAATCTCAGTTGTGTAAACTGGATTTGTGACACACAGTAGTAGAAATGTATAAAATGTAAATGTCATAATTTCTTGGCAAACCATATAGAATTTAATGTTCCGTTACCTCATCCAGTTTGGAGTGTGCACAAGGGAATGAGAATGTGAAACCCATGGGAAGCTTCTTGTCTTTAATTTTTTGTTTCTCCATGAAGTCTCCAAGACATTCTGCAACATGGTCAAACAACTGCAAGAAATAATGAGCATGTACAAAATGGAAACAGTTAAGATTGTAGACAAAAGCTGGATGGCTTAGACAGAAGATCAGAACACTATTTCTATTATGACAACCCTTGGAAGATTTTAGCATGGTAATGGATATGACAATGTTAATGTATTTGGTCTTGGCGGAATAGATCTGCTATGCTGCTGCCACTGATTTGCAGCTGCTGTTGTAGATTATTGCTGCTGCTGCAAAGCAAGTGCAGGAACTTGCTACTGCCAATATAGAACTGCTGTATCTGCAATATTGCTGATACGGTACTATGAGTATTTAACTGTTGTCTTAAATACTCACAATAGCATATATAATAACCCGTAGTAGATCTATACAGGTGGAGCTGGGGAAGGTGGAGGAACTCTGAAAGTGTGCTGCGAACTGCTTTAGTGAATGATAACTAGCCATTTAAATGTAAAGAAGCACGCTCCTTGGCTGCATATGCAACATGACCCAATGGGGCAGCCGTGGCCTAACGGTTAGAGAGTCGGACTTGTAACCCAAAGGTTGCAGGTTTGAGTCCCAGGTCTGGCAGGGATTGTCAGTGGGGGGAGTGAATAACCAGTGCTCTCTCCACCCTCAATACCACGACTGAGGTGAGACCCTTGAGCAAGGCACCGAACCCCCAACTGCTCCCCG
>JAFVLL020012008.1:0-41321 GCA_021397915.2 Tor tambroides
GCATGGACTAACGAGGAGGCAACAAGGGGAATGGCACATCAATGGCAGCGCTATCTGACAGAAGGGGTTCTTGCCCGGGCCTGCGCACGGCTACGAGGGGACCCTCGTTCTCCTTATTCCGCTCTGGTGCTCTCTTCTCCCGGCGCCTTGGGCTCAGCCAGATGTTGTCGAGAGAAGGCGTTGTGACACAGGGCTACTGCTCCCTACAGCAGGTGGCGCCGCAGGTCGTTATTAGCACGTGCGCAAACACGCAAATCTCGCTTACACGCACGTGGGCCTTGTTGAGCGTTTCTGCTTGGTGAGCGAGCGCAGATGAGCTGTCTAATTGGATGGCGAGTAACGGCCTGACAAGATTTCTTGCAAGAATACATACATCAGTGGATGAGATAATGAGTGAGCTGAAGATGCTTGCCAGGCAGCGCAAGTAAAGCGCGGCGGACTGGTGGGACTCACTGGGACTGTAGCTGCCCTTAGGGCATCCGCCACAGCGTAACCAGCCCACTGCAGATCAACAGCCAAAATGGGCCCTCACTGCAGGCCTTGAGTGAAAATAGAACCCTCTGCATTTCCTTCGCACTGCCGCGGTGAATATGAAAGAGATGTGAAGGAATGTACTGTTGGCTAAGAGCAATTTGTGGAAGTGTAACTCTTTAAACAGCGTCCCAGTCAGCCCAAAAGTCCTCTTAGGTATAGTCTAGTCTACTCAGAAGATGACCCATCCATAAAAATGTCCACATAGACTACATGAATTCAAGCAATAACCCTGTGTTAAGAGTATGTGCACCACAAGTGGGACCAAACACAAACTGCAAAAAGAATGATTTTTTAAATCAAGTTCAAAATGTAAAAAATCTGTCTGCAACTGTCGGAAAAACAGGTAGCACCATAAGGTAATGTACTGCTCTTTTTAACTTTCTATTAATCAGAGAATCCTGTAAAAATGTATCATGGTTTCCACAAAAATATTAAGTTAATATGGTCACACTTTATTTTAAGGTCCAATTTTCGCTATTAACAAACCATTAACTACAACTTTTGCCTCAATAAACTCCTAATTGGCTGCTTATTAATAGTTAGTAAGGTAGTTGTTAAGTTTAGGTATTGGGTATGATTAGGGATGTAGAATATGGTCATGCAGACTATGTGCTTTATAAGTACTAATAAACAGCCACTATGTTAATAATAAGCATGCTAATAAGCAACTAGTTAATTGTGAGAATTGGTCCCTATACTAAAGTGTTACTGCTAACATTAAGCAACTGTTTTCATTGTTCTGAAGGCCTGTTCCACTGAAGACTGGAATAAAGGCTGCTGAAAATTCAGCATTTTATTACAAGATAAATTATATTTTAAAATATATTAAAATAGAAATTTCTTTTAAATTGTAATAATATTTCAGAATATTGCTGCTTGTACTATTATTTTTGAGCAAATAATGCAGACTTGATAAGCATAAGAGATTTCTTTCTGTTGCAGAATTAATTTATTTAGAATAAAATTGCTAGTACTACAGTTTACTGAGAGTTTAAACAAACTCAAGGGAAAAAAGAAAAGCAAAATAAGTGTTTTGCTACATTTAATGGCAACACAAATGCAACAGGGACTGGAGTTTGTAGCAAAGAGAGCTGGAATCAAACTCTATGCAAGTAAATGAACTAAGTAAGTGCTGGACCGACCCAGGGTGACATTTGGAATGCAGCATTCCCTAACTTATTAGACTACCGTGCAGTCATTATCATAGCAGTGCTGGGCCAATTCATTTTCAAAGTGCATCAGAGAGCCGCTGAGCTGAAACTCCTGACTCGCACCTGAGACACTCACCCCTCCACCCGCATCTCTCCTCCTGTCCTGTGAACACACACTCGCTCCTCCAGCCCGCAAACTCCTTCTGTCCCACTAAATAATGCACCTCTCCGACCTCACAGCCGCCCGGCTCCTGCTGAACTCTGGTTCTGTCCTCTGCACTCCGCTTTCTAGAGGAAAATGTTGTTGCTCAGAGGTTGCTTTCATAGCTTGTGAGTCCTCAGTCATGTTTTATAGAATTATCAACTTTGCCACAGATGTTTCTGCTGAAATTCCTGGGGAGAAATGAAAACAATAGACGCAAATGAGACAAATGATGACATGCAGAACTATAAAATTACTAAAATGTGGATAGAACAGCCCAGATCATTTGTTTTGGGGGGAATTTAATGAGAAATGCTTGAGATCACAATGAGTACAAAGTTATATGAGGTTGAAAAGTCGCAATTACAAGATTAAAAGTCACACAGTGATTTATAGTTGAAATTGCAACATATACTCACACTGTGAATTATAAAGTTGCAATTGTTAGTTATAAAGTTGCTAATATGAGAAACAAAGTTGCAATTGTGAGATTTAAAGTGACACTGCAAGATATAAAATAATATTATTAGATATTGTGAGTTATAAAGTCACAACTGTGAGTTAAAAAGTTGCAGTTATAAGCTGCAATTTAAAAAGTTGCACTTGTGAGTTATAAAGTCACAGTTATTAGAAACAAAGTTGCAATTGTGAGATTTAAAGTAGCATTGCAATATATAAAATAATGTTGTTAGATATTGTGAGTTCTAAAGGTGCAACTGAGTTATAAAGTTGCAGCTATGAGAAAGTTGCAGTTGTGAAGTTTAGTCACATTGCGAGTTATAAAATAATATTGTAAGGTATTGTGAGTTAAAAAGTTACAGTTATTAGTTGCAACTGAAAAAGTTGCACTTGTGAGTTATATAGTCACAGTTATGAGTAACATAGTACCAACTGTGAGATTTAAATTAAAATGTTATGACATATAAAGTAATATTGTAAGATTTATAAAGTCGCAATTGTGAGTTATATAGTTGCCACTATGAGAAACAGAGTTACAATTGTTAAATTCAGTCACATGGATAGATATAAAGTAATATTTGTAAGATATTGTGAGTTATAAAGTCGCAATTGTGAGTTATATAGTTGCCACTATAAGAAACAGAGTTGCAATTGTTATATTTAGTCACACGGCTAGAAAGTAATATTGTAAGATTGTGAGCTATTAAGTCGCAGTTGTAAGATTGTGAGCTATTATTGTAAGATTGTGAGCTATTAAGTCGCAGTTATGAGAAAGAAAGTTGCAATTATAAAGATATAAAGAAGATATATTTGAAGAGATATAAAGTCATTTTGTAAGATATAAAGTCATAATTGAAAATCATTGTCAAATTAAAGCCACAGTCGTGAGGTATATTTTTACAGTTATCTTTTTTTTTCTTACTCTGAGATACAACAGGCTTCCAAACATATGATAATACTAGTTTCTTTTTCTCAGAAGAACAACCCGAGAAGCAGAAAAGTTTAGCAAAAGACTCTATTTTCTACTATTAAGAAATATCACTTGTGATTTTACATTCCTGCGGACACTTCATATAACACTTCTGCTTTAAACTTCCTCAAAGCTGCATTACACACTTTCCCCAGTGATTTTCCTGCCAGTCTTTTTTGGTTAAGATGCTCATCCTGATTCCAGCAGAGATTACACATTGACTACTTTATCTAAATCGAGCGAGGTATTCCCCCGATCATCTCGGCAAATGAATATTGTCACTCAGATTTTTCAAATCCTCCGCCTGTGCTTTTTCTTTGATCAAATTTCTCAGTAAAATGAAGAAGAATCTAAGCGTGAGGGCAAGTCTACATTGTCCTAATTTCACTAAAACTAGTTTAATCATGAGACATGGAGACAATGGATTTTCCAATCATCTAAAAGAAGCACTTTTGGGATTGCTTGCAGTGATGAAATGACTTTGTTTCAGTGGTCAGAGACGCTTACAAAAATCTTCAAGTCGAGCTAAGGAGATTGCCGTGACGGCTGAACGTATGTCATTTTATTAATTTGAAAGCACGATTTAAAAAATATGCCTGGCCTTAAGCTGTAAAGCATGTTGAAATTGTGCGAGCATTTAATAAAGACACTCAGACATATGGCAGAGTCTTACTAAGACATCTGAGGTCAAGGGGGAAAAGTACTACAAGGCTGAAACAGCAGTTAGAGCACTAATCTCCCACATAACCCAGGAAATGACAAGCTATCGCATCTCCAACGATGAGCATTCAATCATTCACTGCATTATGGAGAACTTTCTAACAAATATGTGCAGTATTAATACCGTTGCATGATGCAGGCATGAAATTATAACATTAGACATTGATTTCTTCCTTTTAATTCCTCTAATAATGGACCTACATATATTTTAAATGCTTCATTTCAGTGCCTTTATTTTGGGTCACATCAAGCATGTTAGACAAGATATTAGATGGATCTTAGCAAACCGGTCCTTTAAATCAGATTTAAAAGACTTTAAAATGCCTCTGAGACAGGATTAGAATATGACATGGAAGAAATCTAGAAAGTGAATCCCCCGAATCAATCAGGGATCCTGATGCAGAGGATGCGACCTAACAAACTGCTTTGCGTTATATCTAGTCTGTCAAAAGAAGACTTGATATTAGTGCAAAAAGCATCCTTTAAATCAGTTCAGCTAGAATTATTATATTGATTTTATTGCTGATTATATATAAATAGTCTATAGGTCTTAGGTTAGTGCCATATTGAATTTCTGATAGGAACAAGCAAGGCTGTGAGGGATAGAAGTACAGTGCATTCAATGTACTGTTGTACTGTTGTTTAACAACATTGTTCAGTTGACGAAACGTTTTTCCTAAAGAGAAAAAACTCGGTCTCACTTTATAAAAGTGGCCTTGACTACTATGTACTTACATTTAAATTAATCATTTGATACAATGCACTTATTGTGTACATACATGTTTACATTGTACATTGTTCTGTAATTACATTTATAATTACACTGTTGAGCCATCTCCTACACCTTAACTCACCCTTAAACCTACCCATACCACCAAACCTGTCCCTAACCTTACCCTTATCCCACCTCAATAGCAGTAAAAGTGTTTTGCAATACAATATGAACACAATAAGTACATTGTACTTATTTTTATGTAAGGACATAGTAGTTAAGGCCACCTAATAAAAAGTGGGACCAAAACTCCATAAAATAGTTTTGAAAGTTGTGAGTTGTTAAAATTTCGTGATTTAGGACTTTTACACAGTGCATGCAATTGAAATGACTGTAAATCTATCCCTCAGTGCTACAAACCAATGTGTTTATGATTATGATAACAAATGAAAGGAAATACCAGTTTGTATGATCAAGCAGCATAACGGACTGTAATTGGAAGCGGATGACACCAGAAGCACATTCAAGTTACAAATGGCTGCATCAGCTCTTACATTAAAAATAGGGTGGATATTAGTAAACCACATGTAATTGTAAATATTGTGATTGATTTCAATAAATTTAGAGTAATTGAAAGACTTCACTGACGTTCTTCTTAATGGCGTGCCTTGACCAGCAGGGGGAGACATGTGCTGTGTGTGTTGAAATGAACACCCACACACAATAATCTATTCTCACCTCTCCCCCCTTCTGCTCTCCTCTCTCATCCCCTCTTTTCTTTTAGAAATGAAGGCCTGTGGAGAGAGAAGGATACCACCCTCGTAAACCGTTTGTGCCGTGCGTAAGGGAAAGGGTGGGGTGGAATGTCACATCAGATAGGTCAAGTGCTAATTTTGCTCCTATCTGTCAAAACAAGACACAGTTTAGAAGCGCCACTAAATGCCAAAGTCAGACAGAGAGCACGGGTTACTACCTGCTTTCACCTTCAACTTTTTCACCTGCCCTACCACTAACACAGACCAGCAGAAGAATGTCAATGTTATTCCTAAGAAGCAGATCATTGGGGTTTTAGTGGCACAGATCTGCTCGAGGGTAAGGGTCACAAAACTTTGACTGTTTGAGACAGACTTTGGAGTTTGGCAGTGTGGAGTGATGGTTCTGACAGTGTGTGTACATGTCTGATTATCTCTCTGTGTTTGAAGCGCTGATTCACACACACTGATCCACTCTATCGAATAAGCAAACAGTGGCGTAGGGGGCATTATCACTCCCTGCAGCAGGACACATTTTGGCAAGAAGACAACAAGATGGGTTATGATGTAAAACAAAGTCTTTAAAAATACATCTGATAACACTGATTAAAAATTGAATTTGAGTTGTTAACCTGCAGTGTGGCATGCTACACTTCATTTACAACTATTTTTAAAATTTAAAATGCTGTTTTTATGACCTCATATTAACTGAGTGGTTACATGGAATATTAGGACTATTAAAATTAATTTGTCACACTGCAGGACAATTTAAGCCAACTACAAAAACCTGAAAAGTTTTTAAAAAAATGAACAAAAAGCAACTAAAAGATTAACTTACATTAACAGACATTAATAGATTAGCAACACTTTTCATACAGTTCACTGCTTAAATATTAATAACAATATATTACACAAACACTTTAAAACAATAAGTCAAGCACCACTCTTTGAGGCACAGTTCACAGTTTAAGAAAAAAAATAAACATTTACTTGCTGTATATATTTATTATTTAATGATATACTTCTTAAAACTTGTATAGTATGTCACTTTTTTTCTTTTGACAATAAAATGAACACAATAACTTTCAAAGGGTTTGTGTATGATGTTTAATAATCAGTAAGATCAGTTATATTATGAAATATTTTTGCAATTTAAATGAATTATTTTCCATTTTAATATATTTAAAAATGTAATTTATTCCTGTGATAACAAAGCTGAATTTTCAGCAGCCATTACTCCAGTTTTCAGTGTCACATGATCCTTCAGAAATCATTCTAATATGCTGATATGCTGCTAAAAGTAATATTCCTTATTATTATCAATGTTGAAAACAGATGTGCTGCTTTTTTGTTGCATGGTTTTTGCAGAAACCATAACTTTTTTTTCCCAGAACTTTTTGAGGATTTTAAAAATTTACTTTTAATCAATTAAATTGACCCTTTCTAGGGGGGGTATTAATTTCTCATACTGACCCCAAACTTTTGAACAATAATGAACATAACTATAATAATATATTATACAAAAATTATATTATATATATAAATCTATTCATTAATTAATTTATTTTTTTGTTTAACACTAAAGTGACAAACTAGAAGCCTTTTAATAAAAAGCACACACAAGAGAAAGTATGTCTGCTGATGACATGAGCAGTGTGTGTGTGGGCACGCACATATGTGTGTGTGGGAGGTGGATAATGTAAATACAATATGTGTGTATCACTCCCTAGAGGATGCAAGCCTTTATAAGAGGGAGCTGCTTTCAGTGTCTCATTAAGAAGCAGATTTTGCATTAATTAAATCTTCATTTAATTTCCAGGTTTTTGATTTCCATTATAGGCTGTAGGTTGTATTCTGATCTCCTGCCCTTTAGTCTGGGGTTATGGGGTCATCAGCTTTTATTTCATCAGGCTGACCCCTCCCCGGCCCAACCCAACCCTCAGGGGTGCAGTTAGCAGATTTACCCCCACCTGCCTGCCCCCCCAACTGGGGCTCTTATCACCCCATCAACTATTCCTCATTTTGGACATTCTCTGGTGCTTTCCTGAGCATGAGAAAGAAAAAAAGCTTCCACCAATAGCTTCATTTGTGCTGACAGCTTTGTGAGTTCATGCCAAAAACAAGCTCCCTTTTTGTCTCGAGTCCTTAAAAAACATCCAGTGACAACAACATGTTTCAATCAAAAAACAAACAACTTTTGAGAGACCCCCAGGACAGCCGGGTCGCCGTCTTTCTCTCGCCTGTCCGTGCGCTCTTTTGTGCTTCCATGAGGGACGACCGTGTGTGTCTCACATCCGTGACTTGTCTTTTGTGTGAATATGTATTCAGAATTCATGTCGCTTTTTGTTTGACTGACTGTCCACTTATCTGCACGTGGCGACCTGGGAGAGGGGTTGCAAAAACCAGAGCAATCGTGAAAAAGGTGCTATTGTGAGCGAATGCATCATGGGGACTTCATTTATGGTGGTTTGTGCCTTAAGCGAGTGTGTGGGTGATGCTCACATGACTTAGACACGCTCACATATCTGAGTATATTGATGGAAAGCGGAAAAACGTGCGAGCAGAGATGAATTGGCCTCAAGTTTCAAAGAGAGTGTGTAATGAAGGCTGCGTGCATGAGGAAGCAGCAGCACCGGGCATATTTGGCCACACCTGAGCCCCTGTTGAAGGATGCAGTGACATCCCCCGATTGCTCTCTCTCTAACAAGACATAGAGGATATTCACATCCACTCCCTGATCCTTCACATCAGAAGTGTCATGCCAATCCAAACATGTCCCTGCAGATTTTTGAGCCAAGTTGCTATTCAATGCAACTTTCAAAAATACGATTTGCATCTAGTTTATTAAAAAAACACCTTTATGTCATGTTGGTCACCTTTCATGCTAATCAGTTTACTCAGCCTCATGTTGTTACACTTTTGAGAACTTGGCAGAAATGGGAATCCATACATCAAGGTGAAGAAGTGAGCAATGACACCCACAGCTTTACATTTACATGCTATCTGTGCGTCATATGTGTTTAAGACACTCAAAATAGGGGCACCATATTTTACTTCTGTACAATGCAAATGTGCGGTTCCAGATGTGGCACACAGGCAGACGTGAATTTGTATAGGTGTGTACATATGTGATCAATCTCATGAGAGACATGATCTGTCTCTTTGAGTGTAAAGTGACCATGTCTTTTATGACCGATTGTCATGCGCTGCTGTGCATCTAATTGTCGAGTGACGTTAATCCCTGGAGAAACGTTCAAAATGCCATCAATGGAAAAATTACAGTATCATTTGCCTCATTAACATTAATATGTTCAATAGCAACACCAGTTTCATGTTTCATTACTTTATGACCCGTGACAAGAGGTTTTTTCCTGCATTTTCCTTATCACACTTAAAGGGATAGTTTACAAAAATAAAAATTCTGTCATCACTTACTCACCCTCATGTCATTACAAACCTGTATGACTTACTTTCTTCTGTGGAACACACAAAAATACATATTTGTCTATTCACTGAAAGTCAATGGGATGTAAAACAACACTGGACCATATTTGTTTTATTTGCATATTTGTATGTGTGTAATGTTTTACAGATAGATTTTTAAATAACAAAGACATACAAGATGTTTCATCCTCTTTGTTCTCATCAGAAAAAAATTACATTCTACCTGCTTCGCTAATGCGAGCAGTTCGAGGTTACGTTAAGTAATAGCTTGAGGGTTACTTTTGGAGAAGCGCATATCAAATCGATAATACTTCTCGGAGAAGTGCACCCGTTCTTATTCCTCTCCATAGTCTTAAAAGAGCAAAGGGGAACTCCTTCATGCGTGAAAGGAGAAGAACTAAACAATCATGATAAAAGTACTTCACAGACACTTCTCGAATTTCCTTTTTTCAATTACCTAGAACTTCCTTTAAAATGCAACGCCACAGTGTGTTGTTCCTGACAAAGGGAAACGACTTTCTCCATGTCCTGAGCGTAATTGCCTGGGGGTCTGAGGCATGTTCAAAGTTCCAGTGATGTCTTACTTCACTTTTTATGGCCTCTTATCATCTTTAAAATAAAAACACACACTTCAAACCTGACAGACACACTTTTGTGTCAGCATATAAACAACAGGTTTAAACGTGCTCCAGGCAGTATTATTTGTAGATGCTGTTATATTCGATGTTTGTTATTTTATGGTTTAACAGCGTCAGCAGATGTCACTTTGGGAGAAAGACACACCCAGCAGTTTCCTGGGAAGTGACTGCACCTGTCTTCTGCTATCAGATGGTGTAAAAACTACTCACAACTATTATAAATAATTATTATGTGCAATGCATATACAGTATAAAATAAGTAAATAAAATTAAATCACATGCATTTCGTTGAATTAAAAAAAGGATAAATAGCAATTTTCACTCTGATTTTGAGCTCAAAGCTTAAAGAGCACATACTGAAGAAAAAAAAAAAAATTATTTTTACCATCATCATTTACTCACTCCTATGTCATTTCAAACCTTTATGACTTTCTTTCTTCTTTGGAACACAAAAGAAGATATAATTATTATTTTTTTGTCCATACAATAAAAGACATTAGGGTCCAATGTTGTTGACTTTCACTGCATCAACTGAACCAATCCAAAAAGATTTCAACATATCTTCTTTTTTGTTCCACAAAAAACAAAAGGCCACACATGTATGGAAATACACGAGAGTGAGTGAATGATAACAGAATGCTCATTTTTGGGAGGACTATCCCTTTAAATATATAATTAAAATAGCAAGTTAAGGACAAGTTACCCTTGAATGTTGCAGGGTACGCCAGGTCGTTACTTTCTCTTTGGGTTAAACAGCGCAATGGCTGGATGGGTCTTTAGTAACCTTGGCTGGAAGAGAGCTGTTAGTCCCTCCCTGAGGTAAAGGGGATTTAGCCCCAACATCCAGAGCTCTGCGTTGGCCTTCTCCCTGCCAGGAGCTCTAACTCACTCACTCCAGGCCATTGTGTTCTCAGCACATTCCCCTGGAAAAAAAAATGAAGCAAAGGAAAAACAATGATGGACAAAAAAGCCCACACCGAGGGCCATCTGCTCTCCCCGGAAGCCGTGGAACTGACCTCCTTGTCACTCTCACTGTCCGTCCCATCTCCCTAAACGGTTCTGCGAGATGGGAGAACCCACCGGCACCGGGCCAGGGGAGGCATGTCCTCTCACCTTGAGAGAGTCGGACGAGACCTGACAGACTCCAGGACTCAATTTCACCTCTGCGAAATAAAATGCAGGGAGAAGAGGTGAGGAAAAGAGAGACTGAGAAAAACAGAGTGAGACACAAAAGAGGGTGGCGGTGCGGAGGAGTGGAGTGAGGGGGCAGGGTAGCAGGAAAAAAGCCTTGTTGTTGTTTTGCTTTGTAGGAAGGCTACTTCTGTTTTGCCACATTAGAGCAGTTATTTTATAACAAAGAAGAAGAGGAACTTAATAGGAATTCTTTAGAGGAGCCATTTCTTTTCTTTTCACATGTCAGACTTGTGGGAATTAATTTGCAGTACAATAGGTCATGCAGATGGTGGGAACAAATCTATCACCCTTATGATTGACACTTAAAAAAAAGCAAAGCTTGAACAAATTAAATATCTTGAATATACTGTAGATAATTAACCCTCATGTTTTGTTGTACTTTTTATGCTACATGTATAAAAATAATTTAGAAATTTGAAATGATTTTCCCTTTAATTTCTTTTAAAATCTGTCTATGTCTAATTCAAAGCCCATTAATTCATGGTAGTTTCATACCTGGGGTCTCTGGAACCCTAAACGTAAGTAACATTAATTTTTGAGTTATTAAGTGCTTTTAAAACAGAACATAAGAAAGAAAAATAGAAAGAAAAAAGAAACAAACAAACAAACAAACAAAACAAAAAAGCAATACAGAGCAAAACAAAACTGAAACAAAAAACAACTAAAAAGCAAAACAAAACAAAACAAAATAAAACTAATCTAACCTTAAAAAAACAAAAAAACAAACAAACAAACACACACACACACACACACACACACACACACACAACAAAACAAGCAAAACAAAATAAAACAGAAACAACTTTGTTTTTACTCACTTTTGTTTACAAACTCTGAAAAAGTTCAGTAAAATATCTTGGCACATAATGAGCCCAGGTATAGGGGCAGAGAAAGATAAAGAGATAAAGAGAATGTGTGAGCTGAATTCCCATCAATCTGCTTTGTCTGTGTTTATTTGAAAGGAAAAACCAGGCTACAACAACACACTGTGTCATTACAGCGTTTCCTGTTGCCTCATGGAACGATATGAAGCGCTCTAGCAAACACATCTGTTCTCTCACTGAGCAGATAACAGTGCTACAGATCTTGTTTTCAGGTGCTGGAAGAACATCGGAGGGTGGGAAAACTGTATTTCATGAGAACCAGTTGTAATACTGTTCATATTGTTCTTCAGCATATCTGAGGGCAATTTATTTCAGTTGTATTTGTTCCTCATGTTTCCCATAGTGTAGTTCCAATCAATATTATTATAATTTTTTTCCCCCTATGTTTTCCTTTTTTATTGTTATGATGTTATACATCTGAGAATTTGAACTGGAAAAGATAAATGGATTTAAAATGGCAGTTTAAAAGCAAAATCTGTATCACGAGGGAATTTGGAATTTAATCATGTTGCAATCAATGTTTCAATCAAGTAATCATAAGTGCAAAATTCATTAATTAATGAATAGTTTTTACATTTATTACAATTCTTAATGCTTTCTAATTTTGACACTATAAGGCATTGGATATTAAATGGATCTTTGTTTATCTAATGAAAAAGCATCTTCTTTCTCAAAATTAACATTATTATTATTATTGTGCACTAATGAGCTCCCTTGACAAGACATAACATTACTTATATACAGTAGCATATTGCAAATTGATATACTGTATTACATGAATATCATCCAAAAATTAACCACCTCATTATTGCAATTATGCATTACACACTTGTTCATGTGTTAAAAAGCTTCACCAATATTTGTTTTGTCAATATCCACCATCATCCATCTTACTCTTAACTTTGATGGCCATTTATCCAATTATTGTGTCCATAATGGCTTTTCATCAGCTCATCTCTCCTTCCCAGCGATGTGCCTTAGCCATTTACCTTTCCTGGAAATGTCAGGTTGTGTCAGAGTTGTTGGCAAATGTTGCTGCAATTATCTTGACTACTCAGATTCCTTAGGGAGGGGAGCTGATTGCTGCTAATTTGCCCGTGTGAGTGTGGTAGGCCTTACCATAGACCAGTAAGAAGAAGATGGGATGGAAAAGAGCGAAGGATAATCCTTTTAATCTCGACTCTAAAAGAACGCCACTGTTTTATTTAGTAACAATTATTTCACTTAAACCCTACAGATTTTGTTTACGCCACAACAAAGCTTCCAAAAAGTCAATTTCTGTCCAACTGAAAAGAATATAAACAAATAAAAACACTTGAGTTTCTTCAGAAACCTTCAGAGAAACTTCACTGAAAGCTCGCCATCAACTGGCCCCCCTTAGCGCTGTCTTTACTTGGCCTTCTGCATTTAACGCTTGGACGCAATCTACTGATTTAGATTGAAGTTTGGGCACCGTTTCGCCGTCTGAACGCTTCTCAGAGAAGGTGGACGTACTGTAGCTGAGGTTAAGGTGTATAAAACAATACCTCTTTCCAAGTTGTTCCTTTCCACTTAGCTGCTGCTTGAAGGCAGCACCAGGTGTCTCTGCTTTCCACTGGCACTCCTTCTCTTGAACTGAACCAAAAGAGGAAAAAAATGAAGGAAAAACCCGACAGCCACTCAACCTTCACAACCCCCTCCTCCAGAACCACTCCCCAACCCCAGGCAAAATGTATCCATCTGATTCTCGCCGCTTCTTCCTTCACATGAGGAAGAAGTGCCAAGTGCAGCTAATGTGCTGCTGGAAGCGTGGAGCGTTTGTGACACTCCTCAGCGCAAACGTACAGCTGGCATGCTCACAGACAGGTGGCCTGGCAAGAAGCTCCTTCCAAAGGAGCCGGCACGGCCTGAAAAAAAAAAGAGAAAAAACTCTCTTCTGTCTGCCGTTCCCTCGCTTTCTTTCTTTCTTTCTTTCTTGTGGGGCTAGTTTTGTTATAAAGTGGAGCTGCGTTTCAGAGGGAGTTGCATTGTGATTGCTGAGCATATGTGTTACATATGTTCAAAAACAGTTGAAGGATTGAAAAATAATAATGAGTCAACTGAGACATGCTAATTAGTTAATTGGGCACTGTGAGTGCTTTTTGCATGGCATACAGTACACACATTAAATTAAACATCTTAATGATTATTTGACGTCCACAATGTAAAAATGTGAAGAAACAGTTTATTCAAGGAATATTCTGGATTCAGTACAAGTTTAGCTCAGTCAGCAGCATTTTGATTTCCACATGAAAATAATTTAGACTTGTTCTTTGTGGTTATGTTGAGGTACTTATAATGGAAGTGAATGGAGACAATATTTGGAGGATGTTTTAATATTTATTGATTTTCTCTGTTCACTTTCATTGTAAACGCCTCACTGTAACCCAGATTTTTGCCTTTTTACATGCAAAAAAGGAAGGATGAGTCAAAATTCATTTTTGTGCAATGAACATTAAGCTACAAGTGCTGTTGATTGAGCATAACTTGTTCTGAACCCAAAATATTCCTTATATCTGTTATATCTGCATTACCTAATCATTTTAGCTTTCTGTTATTATTATTCGTGGTTTTGGTTTAAATAAACAAATTATTAATGAATTAAAACACAACAGATCTTCTGTTAGGGATTTAATTTGCCCCAAACATTTATATCTTAACTAAAAATGACAGTAAGAAAGAAAATACGGGAGAGAAAATACAGTTGCCCGTTGGGTGTGGGGAGACTGTGTTTATGAAGACAGACAAAGGATACACATCTTGGCTTTCTGCTTTGCTTTGGCACTTTCCAGTGGTGCCAAAATGGGCAGTGCCAGCACTTTGTGCCCGCTCTGCCTTCTCCTCCATCTGCTGGGGCAAGAGGCCTGAGAGGGTCAGTGCCTGCTACTCTGTTCTCCTCTTGTCTCAGCCTGGAGCTACTGTGGACACACTTAATGCAGCCTGTAAAAGGCTAACGCTCATGTTCCATATGTTCTTCATTTATCTCCTAACCAATCCCCAAGTAGTTACACATTTAAAATGGCGTTCACAGCAATAAAATGTTCTATGTTTGATTTGCTGTAATAGCTTCAAGGAGCTTCCATCTCCCCCCAGACACCGCCAGTCGAACAAACATTTACAGAGTCGTGTTTCCATCTCCTTAAGATGAGTCTAAACTAGCCTAAAGCGATCTTAACTACCTCTGGGAATCACTCAATACCCGCCGCACAGCGTGTGTAACAGCCTAGAAAATCACTTAGGAGATTTCCCGACTCCTCAGCACTGATTTTGTCGTTTCTTTTTTACCTTCATTCAGCTCTGAGGGTCTTTGTTTTATGTCTCTAGTCCTTGATTCTACTCATATGTTGGTAATAGCCACCACTGCTATAAAAAAAATGACCGAACATTTTAAAATGAAATAAAATGATAGATTCCAAAAGCTTTTTATCATTTGAGAGAGAACTGATTTTAAAGGAATAGTTCGACCAAAAGTGAAAAATCTGTCATTATTTAGTCATCCTCATGCTATTTCAAATCCATATAAATTCTGTGGATTACAAAAAGATATTTTGAATAATGTAATGGATGCTCTTTTCTATACAATTAAAATTGTAATTGGGGACTGAAGCTTTTAAAGGAATTTGCATTCAAGATGCTGATGAGTTTATTTTCTTCATTGGAAAAAACTGGAAATTGGAATTGGAAAAAATTAGCATTACATCACTGGATCCTCTGCAGTGAATGGGTGCCGTCAGAGTCCAAAGAGCTGGTAAAAACATCACTTAACTTTAAACCGTTGGTTTTGACCAGTATATGGCTCCATAATCCATAATAGTACTTCCTCCAGTGAAAAAGTGTCCTTTTACATCAAAATGCACCAATATATTTGTTTGTAGCACTTCATCTGTACATATTTCTGTACATATTATGGTTTGATGTTAAATCTGGCTTGATGGATTTGTACATTGCAACATACAGCTCATATATTACTTGCATTACTTGTATTGTAATGTTTCATCAGCTGTTTGAACTCTCATTCTGACAGCACCCATTCACTGCAGAGGACCCACTGGTGAGCAAATCATATAGAGTAATGCTACATTTCTCCAAATCTGTTCTGATAAAGAAACAAACTCATCTACATCTTGGATGGCCTGAGGGTGATTTAATTTTTAGAATGTTTCTTTTTTTTTTTTTTTTTTTTTCTAACCTTTAAGACATAAAGGTTATTGAACTTAAAGGTCTTCCTTTAAGTTCAAAACACAAAATCACCATAAACATACCATAAAACTATATAATGAAATTGAGACAACATTGAATTTTTGAAACCATGTGAGAGTTGTTACAAAAAAAAACATCATCATTATTCAATAATGAGTAAGTTGAACTGACCACCAGTCTGATTTGTAAATTGTAAACTAATCACTCAGACTTGTTTTGTGAACTGGATCAGCCAATTAATTAATTAATTAATTAATTAATTTTTTTGATATTGTAAAGCTTGACAGTTCCAGTCTTCAATTCACTTTGATTATAATGAAAAGACTGGCCAGGATATTTAAAAAAAAAAAGGGAAAAAAAAGGAAGAAGTAAAATGTAAATATAAGTTATTTATTTGTGGGGGAAAGAAATTCCTAAAGTATCAATTTCTGGGTGAACTCCACCTTCTTATGGTTTTACAGTAGTAACAATACCAAATAACAAAAGGATATGATAAATGTTTTGAAGTGACTGTCCTTTCCTGGGGCTTAAGTCGTACTGTTATTTAACATGTTCTCTTAGTGAGTGTGGCTGTGGTGTAGCGTGTAGCTGCTGTGGGTTTCTTACACAGAACAAGAGGTCTCAGAGGTGCCACAGGCTACAAGAGTAACGAGCAGGGCAGATTAGAGTCTTTCTCCAGCTCCGCTCCAGGCTGCCCAGTCAACTGTCACCATGCTAACACGACCTGTCGCTGCTCTCAGCGCCTCTGTGCACTTCCTTTCCTGTCAGACACTGTTTAATACAAACAATTAGCATCGGGAGCTAACGGCTAGGAGTAATTTTCCAGCCGGTGCCTGGAGTCACTGTACTACTTGTCAGAGGATCTCACCACAAGCTAGTGCTACTCCTGGCTGAGCATGATATGTCTGTTGTGTTGCTAGCAAAGTAATTGTTACCACACAACAGCATTTAAAATTAAAATGAAAATAAAATGGTATCAATATGATTCAGTGTATGCAGGCTTTTCTAATATATTTGCTATTACTTTGAATATATTCTGTAGTAATATATTCAGCACAAATTGTGAAAACACTTTTTCAAAGGCAACATGTGGTCTAATTTTAAATGTGCGGTCTTCATTTATATAAATTTAACCACTAAGCACAGCCTTGAAAAGCTTCTCTCTGAAATTAATTTCTGAGAAGTTGAATTCCTCAAAAACTGCAAGAATGAAGACAAAACAAATGAAGCCTGCCAGAGAATATTCCAAGCATGCTTCTCAAAGCAGTCAGAATTATGAACGGCCTCTTGGTAATTAAAATCTTGTGTCCCCCAAGGAGCAGGCATTTAACTAATGAAAGCTGTGTTCAAATGAAAGTGGGACTCTCTCATTAACAAGCATTAGAATGCTCTCAAAAGAGTCATGTGTAGGGTGAAAGCACGTCATCAAAACAGTCTTTGCTTGAAAGACTCTGGAAAAATATTGTAATAAAGCCAAGATCCTTGCCTAAACAAGTTTCAAGGCCAGTAAAACACAATTATAATGATTGCTTGGAGGGGGAGTCATCTTTATACATAAAATCTTAATTAAAAGGCTTCTCTGTGTGTGCGCGCGATCGCGTCTATAATAGGAGGGGTAAAACAAAAGTTTTTTTTCCCCTTCTCCCCCCTCCCAAATATTTTAAACTTCACTGCAGGGTGTCATGCTGATATTCATTTGAAAGACTGACATTTTGGATGTGTGGAAAATGCCTTTGAATATACCCAGAATGACACTTATTTTAATACGCACTTAAGCAGGCAAATCCATGGGGCAACCATGTCTGCCCAGTTGCCCAACTGATTTGTGAATGTGACTACAAGGTGAATGAGATGAAAACAAGCCAGCCAGTTTTTGGGGATGAGGTATTTGATGTCATCATTTACATACGTTCAATTCTTTATGAACTTATTAAATCCTATTCATATTACAGTCTATTTCACATGCAAACCATATCAAACCTCTTAATTACATCAATATATGCAGCGTATAATCATTTAGAACTAAATTCTAATTATTGCATTGTAGTATTGTGTTGTATAGCTTTTAATTGTAAAATTATGTTGCAAATTGTTTCATATACGCGTATTATTTAAATAGTGTATAAATGGCTGCAAATGCACAGCGTACAGTATGTATCTGCAATCCTGAAAACACTGATGGTTTGAATTGAAAATAAAACGTATATATTTTACTGAATATATACTGAAATAAACGTATATATTTTAAATTATTAATTACACTTTATTTTCTTAAATGTTTTATTACATTTTATTAAAACTAGCTAAATCATTAAAAGTCAGGTCCAGCAAAGCATGCTGCCATTTACAATAAATATTTTTTCACGTTTAAGTTTATCTAATGAAAAAATATATATTTTTGACGGTTACAAACAAAAATCTCGAGTGAATACAAATTATTATAATCTAATTTCCGATCGTCAGATTCATCTGCCAATCAAATTGTTTCCCTTGTAGTAGGTGGGTGGAGTCTGAGGCCTTCAAGCGAAAGTGAACAACGCGTTTGTTTTCTTCGTCACAGTGCTTTTGGAATTTATTTATTTATTTACAAACGGGTCTATTCCAAATAATCACTGGTACGTTAAGTGCGAGTTTTCTACTTGTGTATCGGATTCACGAAGTTTGAATAAGGTTGGGTTACCCATTCAGTGGTGTGTCGTGTTTTGTTGGTGATATTGCTTTTGTGTTGGTTTGTTTTTACGTCTTATAGCCTCTTTTGTAGTATAAGTTTACTGTAACATAAGTAACTGTGACGTGTGATTTCTATTGAGTGCCCTATTTGTTATGAAGCAATGTTTTTAGCGAAACTATGAACAGTTGTCATAGTGGTAAATGCAATATGATGCGAGCATTTCATACAATAAATTAATACTTAGTAACTTAACTTTTGCCTTACAAAATATTTGCAGATAATTTGTCTATTATTTGCTTCGCCAAGCAAAGTCAAATCAGAATCAAATGCGTGTCAACACACTATATTTTTGACCTGGGTCCACAAAACCAGTCATAAGGGTAAATTTTTTTAAATTGAGATTTATACATTATATTGAATAAATAAGCTTTCCATTGATGTATAGTTTGTTAGGATAAGACAATGTCTGGCCAAGATGCAACTATTTGAATATCTGGAGTCTGAGGGTGCAAAAAAAATCAAACTATTGAGAAAATCGCCTTTAAAGTTGTCCAAATGAATTTCTTAGCAATGCATATTACTAATCAAAAATTAAGCTTTGATATATTTGCAGTAGGAAATTTATAAAATACCTTCATGGAACATGATCTTTACTTAATATCCTAATGATTTTTGGCATAAAAGAATAATCGATAATTTTGACCCATACAATGTATTTTTGGCTATTGCTACAAATATATCTGTGCTACTTAAGACTGGTTTTGTGGTCCAGGGTCACATTTGTGGTGCTAATGGCAAGCACACACACTGCACAATTTTTTAAGTCGTCGGGTTGCTGCTCTTCTTACACTGCACGACTGTCTGGGGTGCCGTCTAGTTCAGGGGTTCTCAGCTCTGGCCTTCGATGTCCACTTTCCTGCAGAGTTTAGGTCCAACATTGATCAAATAAACCTGAATAAACTAATCATCATTTACTTGCAGAGTTGACAACTCCTGATCTAGTTCTGTTGTGTGCACACTACATGATGGATTGGCCGCAGGGTGTCACACATATGCACAACTTTTCAATACGAATAATCGCTTCACAACCAAACACGCGAGAATGGACAGTGGAAATCTTCTGTAAGATCTCGTGCAAGAATGGTAGCCTGCAAAATATCTTGCAGTCCAAGTTGTCTGTACACTGATTTGACATGAAAAAAGAAGAATAAGAAGGAAAGATGGTTGCTTGCAGAAGTCATGCATGCTGGTGTTTTGATGCAGATCTGACTTCACCCACTGAACTTGCCCTGTATAGTTCTCTCTCATTGGCTGTAGGTTGTCGCCATCATTTCCAGTCAAAACACATTTCACACTGCAGGACTGTAAGTCGCTGACAGGTCCACATATTTAGGATGCCAACTATCTCTCGGGCATCGTGATGCATTGACACTTCTCTCAGATTGTGTCTTTGGTAACACACACTACGTGATTGTCACTCGCGTGAAGGAGCACCAGTTTCCCACTGATTTTGGCCATTTGTCCGCAAGTTCCACAAAATTGTTGGCGAGTGAAAATCGGGGCTAAAAATGAATTTGAAGTTTTTTATAACTTATCAATTGAATGAATGAATCAATGATTCATTCGTCATGACAATAAATTCTTTAATTCTTGAATGAATCATTATTTTGAAGGAATCATTTTTTGTTTCTCAAAACTCGTATATAAAGACTTGTCTCCACCTACTGGCGTAATGGCATAACCTGCAGAAAGAGTCATTGAAATCATCTAAATTCGAGGACTTTTTTAATGTGCTTTAACACAAACTCAGTTTTCATCAGTCATGTATTATGCAGATGTAGGGGCCATTTTATGAGTCAGTTTCCTCTTAGGTTCAAGCTGTCTTGTCCTCTCAGATCAAGGAAATTGTTAATCAGATCTATATTTCTTAAACCTGTATGGGTGCTGTTGTGTTTTGACAGGTTTGTTGAACCAGCTGTAGGGATGATGTTTCAGTGTGTCAGCTTTAATTAAGTTGATGCCTGTGACCTTAGGGAGAGGCTGAGGCATAACAATGGCCTTAGAGCCTTGAGTAAATACTCAATGACTGTCTTACTGTCATGTCACCCAACACATGAGAAAACAAACTCTCCTCTCCTGTTCTTTATGAGTAGTGTTGACATCTGCTTGCTATCATAATGAATGTGTTGAGTGTTAACCGGTCAGGTTACAAGGTACATTAAGATTTCATTTCAAGTTTTATAGTCTGTCTTGTAGGGTAAAAGTTTATGGCAGTAATGGGACAATATTAGTGCACTGGGTTAGTTTAGCAGATGCATATGGTCTTTGATAAATTCATTTGTCAGAATTAACACTATGCTTTGATTTGTTTTAACGAGTCAAATTTTTGGCTTGGATTGTGGCCACTCGGATGCTCTGTTCTTTCAACAAGTGCACTTTAATAGTATCATCTCCTCTTGTTTCACTGTGGTTGAGCAGAGCACTTGGCTTGGGCAGTTGTTGTTGCCACAAGCAAGCAATCTTCACACATATTCTCTCCAGCGCCCTTAATGGATGCCTACATCAGCCCTGTGACATGAGCCTCAGTAATGGCTTATTTATGGTAACCTGAGTGTGTTCTGGATGTCGACTTCATTTTATTAATTGAGTCCTGCTTTGATTTACACAGGTCATTTATTTGTGTGCACCTTTATGTAATTTAGACTTTCATATTGGTTCCTTTGCAACTGCCATAGCCAAGAGACCATATCCATGAAGAAACAACTAAATATACAAACAAATAAACAAGGCAACAACAATAATCAATATGTAATGGTGGGCGTAATAACATCCAAAGAATATGGCCTAATAGAAGATGTTTTCTGAGCTGTCAAGTGCTGCTCCTTGAGGAAAAGTAGTTTTATCTTATTGGAAACCTATTAGCTGACATTTTATGGCCCAAATGGAAACCACACACCTTCACTTTTTCTGAATATATAATATATAATATCAATAAATGCAGTGCCCATTTGGATAGATCAAATTTTATACCTTCACTGTTCACATCAACTCATGATTTAAGATGTCACCCAACCAAAGTGGAATTCCTCTTTCCACTTTAGGCACTCTTTAGAAAACTGGATTCATCCCAGAGGTCACATATCTCCAGCCCATCCTATTTTAGATATCTTAATGGTCTCTTGAATAGCTTTGAGTTCTGGAGGCAAAATGAGATTTGGACAGTAATGTCAGATTTTAAGATACCTTCAGAAAAGCAAAAAGAGCGGGAAAAGGGTCATTTATCTCTTGAGGGGTTCGAGGTCGACACAACATAAGTGTATCGGCAACATAAACACAATAAAAATCCATATTAGCACACGTTTGTGAATCATAAAATCATTGATGGCCTACCCGTTTCTTTACTTCAGATGCCTTTAAGGTGTGTCCGCTTTGATGCTTGAGGTTTTGTTTTAAGTAACTTGGTACATTCTTGTGTCTCATCTAAACAAGAGCAGTTCACATTGGGTGGAGGTCACACTCGCGCACCCACGCACACGTATTGAAGCCGGACCTCTCTCACAAAACACCTGCACTGAAGGAGCACCTGTCAAGGGGACGGGAGGGAGGGGAATCAGGGCCGTACCTCGTCTTGTCTCCACGTATTGTCCTGCAGCGGAGCATGAGAGGGGAAAAAAGAGCGAAGAGGGGCCACCTGTCTTCCTTCATCGCTCCCGCTCCTTCATCTTCCCTCGGAGCGATTACACCAGGTCTCCGACACTAATCTAATTATACTGCTAAAAAGAAAGAGAGACACCGAAGAGGAGCCTTAGTGTGTTCTAATTAAGGCACTGCCAGAGGTTGGAGACAATGCGAGCCGTGTTTTTTTCACATGCGATTGCGAGAGAGTCATAAAGAGTTTTGCTCTCACTTAAGGCAAGGCTATTGTGATATGTAGGACATCCAAGGGGTGGGGGGAAAGTATAACTATCAGCAATCTGATGTAAAGGTCATGCAATGAGAGAAAGAGAGAAATGGATGGAGGGAAAGAGTGCACTAGGGCTATATGAATCATAAGTTTTGTCAGGCATTGGCAGGACGGTCCCTGTCTGAGCAGGTCGCCAGTTCAGCTTTCCTTATCAGGACCGCTGCTCTTAAGCATGGCCTGCATTGTTCTGCATCGCCCGGTGGGGCTACGCTGTGTCCATCCGATTAGCCACTCCGTGACCGTCCTTCACTACAGTATCACATACTGTTTACTGCGAGGGAGACCTTTAGTGAGGAGACAGATTGTTCACTTTGAAAGAGTCCTCTAGCCGGCCTGAAGCACAGTTTGTGCATGAGAGTCCTCCAGTCCTTCAGGAAACTCCCACACATGCTACTCTCCACCATTATGCAGCGACAAGAGGCTTTAGCCAAACAATATAACATGCCGTTATTTTGCTGGCCATTGTTCTGTGGCTGTAATTGATGAAGTGATGGAACAAATGCGTCATTTTGTCTTTGTCTTAAAATGTTAAGCTTTTGTGGCATGCCGTGAAAATATTAAGGTACTCTTTACATTTTAAGGGATGCTTTAAACATACATTGTGCTTTTTTGAAGGGGCTGTTCAGACTCAAACTGTTGCTCTATACATATAGGTCAGTTGCGTTGTATCTCACTGTTTTTTCTGCATCTTGCGCCATGAGTGCTGCTTTTCAAGACGTCATGCTAAGTAGCTTACTTTTCTGTCTCACTGTTTTAAATGTCAATCAGATTTAAATTTGCTCATATTAAACACTCAAAATGCACATGTACAATTTTGACTGTGTTTATAACAGTTAGAAACAGACTTTCCTTAAGATGGTAGGTGATGGGTTGATTTATTAGTTACAGCACTAACCTGCATGAGAACTCTTGATCATGATTGTTACACTTTGGTTTTTGCCATCTTAGTGATTCCATACAACTTTATTTATGTTGAGGTCATGATTGTGATGTGGCCTGCAGTCTTCTGCACCAATATGCCTCAGTTGGGATGATGAATCAAAAACCATTTATGCCTTTTAGAGTTCATTTTTGACCTTCACCAATTGATTAAATTGAAGCCCCATACTTTACAAAAGATTAAAGATCAAAATCAGTCTTGTTCTTGTGAACTCAAATATTCTGCTACTTTTTACTGCTTGACAGACTCTGCCACTTGTTGTTGCTTCAAGACTTTCTACAGTGGTTTCTTTTTTTTAGCTTCTGCTATATTTCTTAGACTTCTACTCAGAGTTGAAGACTACATCCTGGTGACGGAAGACTGTACTAAATGCTGTGCAAGTACTTCACTGGATTTCTTCCTGTCCCTAAAGGATGTGACTTTTTAAACGCTGTTCATCAGACTCAAACTCTTTGATGAGCTATTCAAAACACCACTCAAACTCCTTCCAATGGGTTTTCTGCCTGCAAATTTCAATACTTTTCACATCTTTTTATGACATAAAAACTATATTACAGTCTCACTTGAGAAGCAAGTAAACTTTTGCTGGTTTTTCTCCATGTTAATCAATGACCTTGAGCTGTTCCTTGGATTATTATTGTTTCAGATTTACATGTATACATACTATACACACACACACACACACTTTTAAGTAAATGTATATGTCATGCACATTGATATTTGACCTTTCTGTTGAGAAACGATAATGAAGGATAATTATTTTAACCATGGCAGTCATCAAGGGTTGCATCAAGGTGAATCGGTTAAAGTTCAGGTAGCATCAAAATATATATGATAACTTTAATATCAGGGCTGTTCAGTAATGCTTGTGAGTCATGAAGCAGCATGATCTATCTTCTTCCATGTACCATCAAATACTTCCATATAAAAGCTCATCCAACGTTTCCGATTGTCAGACAAAATGCAGGCGGCAGCAAGATATCAGCAGTCAGGAATCATTTTTTCTCCAACCCCTCCAAACCTCCCTCAGTGTCACATGCTGGGTTTGACTTTGAGGCACAGTCCTTCGTTCCAGCGCCATTATATCACATCTTCTTCTGTTGCCCAAGCCTGAGGTGCCTCGGGCGTCTAATGCCTTTTAAGAGCCATCACTGAAAAATGCAGGATCCATCAGTGTCCTTTGAGGCTGGCTGTTTTGGCATGGAGGCAGCATGGTAACAGCTTGCTGGAGTAAGGTGACATTTCTGGGTATGCAAAGTAATAGGAAGGGAGGGATGGGAGGTGGGGGCGCCAGAGAGGGAATCCTTGCGGGAGAGGGGGTTGCTCCTCAAAGCCCTGCACCTTTTGACTTTGCTTGGAGTAAAACAGATGCTAACAGCCTTAGTTATGGTGTAGATACCACAGCGCACTCCAAAACAGGCCTAATGAAAGGAGGGGCGGGGGTGCGGGCCGAGAGAGAGACTAAAAGGTGTTCGGGAGGTACGCCGTCCTTTCTGAGGCTGTCAGGGCGGGTTATTTTTAATGGAGGCTGATGTGGGGGGCACGTTAATGAGTGATGTGTGGACAGCTCTTGTTTGTGCCGTCGCGGCGGAGAGGGGGACCGCAGAGGCTTGCGTTCGTTTGTCAGGGAGGGAAAGATACGGGGAAATGGTCTGTGTGGACGCAGCTCAAGGTGAGACCAGAATAGTTAGAAAGGGGTGGGTTTGTAGCATCTTGCTGCTTGTTTTTCCTGTTCAAAGTCACTTTATTTTTTCTTGGCCCGAGCATAAAGAAACAAAAACACGAAGATATTAACCTTCCTACAAAGATTCTGCGGTGTGTTTAAACCTCTGCGAGCCGCATGGGTTGCACAAAACACACCATTTATTCTGCTTGGAAAACAGCTCACTCTTTACAAATATTTATAAAGATTCCATGGAGTCTGTACGTGGTTTCTGTTGTGTGCCAGTTCTTTCAGGATAATTTATTTACTCACTCCTTGCATTTTTCTGATGCTTCACAGCGTCTCATACATAGGCCACATATTATAGTAAATTAGAGCTAATTCACTCATGCTTTCAAGATTTTTGATCCTTTATCCCCACACACAGCCAACCAAGTGGACAAGGCTCTGGAATATATAGTGACATTATTTAGTGATATTTTTGTTTGAAAATAGATGTCATGAACCATTTTGGGCTATTTTCTATTCATTTCCTCCTATTTCTTTTTTCATACAGTTTCTTCACATTATTTTTTTGGTACTTTTCAGATTTCTTTTGTGTGTAATTTTTTCCCAGAGTTTCACTTTTAATATTAAAATTGGTCATAAGAACATTACTTTTTGAGGTAATAATACACATTTTTTTTGTAGTACAGAATAACAGAATAAGCAGAATATTTTATAGTATGTATTTTCCAATCAAGCTATAATTTTGCAAAAAGTGTGAACATATTATCACATTGTGTATTTACTGTAGGATACATAATCAAGACAAAGGAGTCTGGAATTTTATTTAATGAAATGTTTCATGAGTTCGTCTGTCCATATAATCCTAGTGTGATGTGAGTGAACAGATTTGGCTTACTGTCCGTAACGGAGAGGCTTGAGCGCAAGATTCAGGCACTAAGCTTCTCCTGGACCATTTAATTAATGAATAAGTACTTAATGGATATTAGAATCACGGTGATGATGGGGAGGAGGAGGGAAACCGGAAGAGTTGTTAGGGGAATGAGGCAAGCGGCTTCTCATATACCCTTGTGATATGATTGACAGGATTAGATGAACAAGCTCCTCATGAACATTTGTTTAGGACTTCATTTAAAAATGTCATTTCTACCACAGAATAAATGATGATTTGAGATGTGATGGAAATTACATCTTCGGGGTGGTTCAGGGGAAAAATTATTGTGGATGTGTTTTAAGTTTATACACTGTAAGTACATTATTTACAGACATTTCCTTCAACCCTAATACACAACACAATGCAATGCATAATTCAAAATACAGGTAAAACACCTGTGAAAAATCAGTATGGGATATTCCTTCATATTAACTGTACATTGGGCACTATTTTATTGTCTTTTATAGAGTGTTGGATTCTATAAAATATTTATATTAGGTTGCAAGCATTTTATGAGTCTTACTTGAAAGCTCTAGCCAACTGTCCGTGAGTGCTGTCTTTAAACTTTAAAGGAATATTCTGAGTTCATACAAGTTCATTTAAGTTACCACAAAAAAATTTGACCCGCCCATTGCTTCCTTAAAAGAAAAAAAAAGTAAGTCAAAGTTACATTTAGGCACTTGTAATAGAAGTATTGGATGTTTTAATAGCATTTTAATAAATGTGATGATTATGATGTCATAAACGCATTTAGGCTACATTTAAATAATCTGTTTAAATAACTTACATCAATTCAACTTAAACTTAAAATAATTTTACGATTTTACAATTTTTAGGCTGTTTTTTACAGACAGTTGTCATAAAATTGGATATAACTTTACACAGAAAAGGTTAGTAATTTTTTTCCCACAAAAATCATGTTAACATATAGTACACTGTAAAAAAAAAAAAAAAAAAAAATCAGTACAGTTGAAACACCTTAAATCAATATGGAGAATTCCTTCATATTAACACAGTATTTATTTATTTATTTACTGATGTTTATGCAATTGTCCCATTTACTTCCATGTTAAATACCTCAAAGTAACATTTTTTTTTTTTTTAAGAAAAGAGGAAATGACCTTTTGTGGTAATAAGCATTATGCCACACAAACTGTCTACTGAGCACAACTTGAAATGAACACTGAATATTCATTTATGAGTTTTCTAAGCTTTGACTAGGATGCTGTGAGATGTTTTAACTGCCGCTCTCCCTGTCAATTTTATCTGAGATAGAGATGCAGCAAATTGTGGCACCCTGTTGTCTTACCTACCTTGGCCCACTGAACTGAGAAGGTCCTGGTGCAGGTTCTGCTGAGCTCAGGAATGAAGGATCCCCACTGAGAGCAGGCCTTGGGGGGGGTAGTGTAGGGCAGACATGCCAAAAGGAGTTGAGGTTTGAGAGACATCAGATACAGGGGGGAAGTGAGCACTCAAACCCCTTTGCAATAATATAGTCTCAACATGCAAATTTGTGCATTCATGCACAAGCACACGACTAATTCGGAATTGCAATATGACGTCTGTATCAGTCTCCCCCACTCTCTCTATTTCTTTTCAATGTGCCCATGGCAGCCCTGTGCACTGAGATCACAGACCTCGAGCTGGTGGGCCTGTGTCCCACTCCTGCTGTAAGAAAACCTGCTTCAGTGGCCCCTCGCTCCCCTCACTTGTGCTGGAGAAAAAAGGATCGGATGAGGATAAACCAGAGCTGCTTAATTGGATTCCTGTCTAGGGATGTCCAGTGTGGACACAGAGGCGAACTGTTTTAGCCATAAGCTGGTTGTGTGTGAAGGAGTGTGTCTGGATGTGTATGTATTTCTACATAGCTTCAACCAGCTTTATGGTGGCCTCATTTCAGGAACAGAACTATATTATAGCGTTTTAAAATGTAATGTAAGCTTTCTAGATCGAGAAAGATCCAAAAGTTTGCTTTGTGTGGGAAATAGTCCAGAATTTAGGCATTTGCTTATAATTTTTCAGGCCATTGGAGCTCACAAATCTCAGTTGAGTTTGTTCAATTGACAAACGATGCTTTCAGTCTCTTAGCATCACATTTGGTGCTATTTACTGCAAACATTTGGATCTTGCATGCAGTGTTGTTAACTACAACTATTAAAATCATTTCCATTATTTGAAAAAAAGCTGAAATAGAAATAAAATAAATTAGATGTGCTAAAATTACTAAAACTGAAATAAAAAAATAAAGCTAAATAGAAATGTTAAAAACAAAACCCTAAAAACAAGTTCATAACGAAATTACCGAAACAAACTAAAACTGAAAATATAATAATCAAACCTAAAATATGAGTGAAAACTATGATACATGCATAGTACATAATATCAAAACACTGCTTGCACATCACATGACAAATCCATTTTAAATATACTATAGCTATGACAGATGGGAAGAATATTGGTTTAAGTTTAAAATCCCATCTACTCAGTTCAGACATTTGGCCGAACATCTACGTTTGTGTTTTACAAAACGATACGAGTATGATTTTTGGGCGAAGCCATGTTTTGGCTAGGCTTTTCCTGTTAAGCAATTATTAAAAAGCAAACCTTTTAAATTAAAATGTGTTTGTTCAATATAATTTGATTTCCTCTTTTTCAGAATTTGTGCAACTTTGATGATGTCACAATTGAACCACTTTCAGCCTGATGGGTTCAATGGCTGTGCTTTGTCTTGTTCCAGATCTGAACTTATGTTATGTAGAATGTCATCAACAATAAGGGATAATTACGCGATACAGTCGGCAGGACAGAGTGGGTTGTTTTTGACAAAGAGACGGAGAGATTCAGTGAAAATATAGCAGATAAAATGATGCAACCAAGACATTTCACCCCTCCATGTGCTTCCATTAGTGCTCCAGAAATTAACTGGGGCCAGTAATTATACACAGTGTTTTTTTCCATCTAATTCTTTATTTAACCTTCACCTGGTACACGTCTTTTCATGTCATTATATGTGTGTGAAAAGGACACACAAAGGACAGGTTTTTAAAATACACGTTTAGCTATTGTAAGCCATCTTGTGTGAAACAATTCTGGGTATGTCATATCTAAAGCTTGATCTGTTCATGCTAATAATGAAAGGGATTTCAAACGACTCAAACAATACTGTCTACACCACTGAGAACAAATTAAAAGTTACAAAAGTGTTTTAAATAACAAAATCGTACCTTCAGCTGAATGACTGACAATCCATTCATTTAGAATTATTTAAATGCAAATTGCATTACAGTTGTCTTTGCCTATAGTTTCCCTAAATATCACTAACAAAACATTGTTTGCTACAGGCAAACAATGTTTTCTGCAGCAGGAATAGCTATCGTGATTTTGAGGAAATGAAATTTTAATTTGGAGCTCAATATTGAGCGCTCACATATCACATAGAAATGTTCATTCATTTCAAAATGAGGAGGCAGTCAGACACACATTGTACATTTGGGACAGGTTATACCTGTCACACAGCAAATTCAGATCTGCTTGTGATGCGCACACCGATCCCTAACTGGCTGAATAATACACACGCTTAGAAAAGGGTCAGGCAGAGCTTGGAGAAACTGATGTTTTATTTACTCAGCTGAATTGTTTATTGGACCAACATTCACTTGCTATTTAGCCGTTGTAACCTGAGATTCAGTGCCCTCCAACTTACTTGTCATGTTCATCTCTCTGTTTTTTTTAGGAGGATTTGGAGGAAAATGATCATAACATTGAGCCCATGCAGTTCTTCAAGTAGATTTGATACAAGCAGATAATTTGTAAGAGGAAAGGTCCACTAGTGTTTAAAGTGCCAAATTTTGTCCCTAAAAAATTAGAAAAAACTAAAGTGAAAAAACATAAGGGTGCAAACAATATAAGTTTTTACTAAAAACTTTTTTATTGAACTTTAATGGCATTTGATGTTACATTTACTGTTGCAGCTGACACTGTTTTATTTAGGAGAAGAACTTTTTATCTTTATTAGGCCCACATTGTTCTGTAACTTTCTATGATGCAAAATAAATAAAGCATCCTTTTAAAACATCCAAAACATTATTTTTTAAAAATATTAAAAATAACTTAAAATAAATGAATAAATAAAAATATATTAGTTATATTTTAATTTTCATTGATTCAACATACAGTACAAGGAGATGAACGAGGGGTGATTTTAAATTTATTCTAAAATACATCTTGTGCGCTATTTAGTCTGTTCATATATTTATATGTTGCTTGCAGAAATATTTAGTCAGAATATATGGCTAATTAAAAACATGCAATTAAGTTTTAAGTAAGTTTTAGCCTTAA
Source organism: Tor tambroides (assembly GCA_021397915.2). Lineage (NCBI taxonomy): Eukaryota > Metazoa > Chordata > Actinopteri > Cypriniformes > Cyprinidae > Tor > Tor tambroides. The sequence goes on from JAFVLL020012008.1 coordinate 30,395, forward strand.
CATTTATTGAAAACTTTTTACTGAACTTTAGCCGCATTTGAGGCCACATTTTATGTTCAATAACTAACACCACGTTATTGATATGTTCATTGTTTTAATGAATGATGAAAATTCCACTCTTTATCTGCATTAGATCCACATTATTCTATAATGTTATAAGATGCACAAATAATGAAAGTGTCCTGTTCAAATATTATTTTAAAATAAATAAGTTAGTAAAATATGTACAGTGCCCTCCACTAATATTGGCAGCCTTGGTAAATATGAGCAAATGCGGCTTTGAAAATAAATCTGCATTGTTTATCCATTTGATCTTTCACTCAAAAAATTCACAAAATTCTAACCTATCACTGAAGTAAAACAATTGAAAGTGGGGAGAAAATTTCATGATGAAATAAATGTTTTTCTCCAATGAATATTGGCTACAATTATTGGCACCCCTAGAAATTATTATGAGTAAAATATCTCTGAAGTATATTCCCATTCATATTTACATTTTTTTTAGCACAACAGGGTGACTAGGAGCATGAAATTGTCCAGCCATGACTTCCTGTTCCACATGATTATAAATATGAGGAACACAAAGACCAAATTCCCTTAATCATCCATCACAAGGAGAAAAACCTAAGAATATAGTTCTGATGTCCAGAACAAGATTGTTGAGCATCACAAAATAGAAAGTGGCTGTAAGAAAAGAGTTAAAGCATTGCAAATCCTCATTTCCACCATCAGGGTAATAATTAAGAGGTTCCAATCAACTGAAGATGTTAAAAATCTGCCTGGAAGAGGACGTGTCTATATCGTCCTAATGCACGGTGAGGAGGAGAGTTTGAGTGACCAAAGACTCTCCAAGGATCACAGCTGTAGAATTGTAGAGATTAGTTGAGTCTTGGGGACCTAAAAAAATATATCAAATATCCCCCACATCACCACATGATGTTTGGGAGGGTTTCAAGGAAAATTCTCCTCAGTCATCCAAAAACAAAATCCAGCAAATTCAGTTGTCAGACACGACTGTAACTTCAAATGGCACTGGCTTCTATGGTCAGATGAAACTGAAAAAAAGAGCGTTTTGGCAGCAAACCCACCAGATAAGTTTAGTACAAACAGGGATAAAAAAAAGTACCCCATGACCACGGTTAAATATACTGCTGGATCTTTAATGTTGTGGGCCTGTTTTTCTGCCAGAGGTCCTGACCATCTTGTTTAGATGCATGGCATCATGGATTCTATCAAATACCAACAGATAAAAAAATCAAAACCTGACTGCCTCTGTTAGAAATCTTATAATGGGCCATGTTTGTATCTTCTACCAGGACTAAAACAAACATCAAAATAAACACAAAAATGGATCACTGAGCACAAAATAAATCTTTTACCATGGCTGTTCCTGTCCTCTGACCTGAACCCTATAGAAAATGAGTGACGTGAACTGAAGAGAAGAAGTACTAACATGGAGCTGTGAATCTGAAGGATCTGGAGAGATTCTGTATGAAGAAAATGGTCTCTGATCTCTTATCAGGTGTTCTCCAAACTCTTCACGCATTATAGGAGAAAACTCAGAGCTGTTACCCTGGGAAAAATTACGTTGCAATAATTAAGGTGCCAATAATTGTGGCCAACATGAACTAGAAAAAGCATTTATTTCACAATGAGATTTACCCCCCACTTTCAATTTGTTTACTTCAATGATAGGTTGGAATTTTGTGAATTTTTTGAATAAAAGATAAAAAGGATAAACAATGCAGATTTATTTTCACAGCCGCCTTTGCTCATATTTACCAAGGGTGCCAATATTAGTGGAGGGCACTGTATATATATATTGTATGTGCTGTATTGTATATGTTGCTTTTTTTGAATGGTCATCAATGAAGAAAAGCATTTATACTCTACATAGAGTATAGTTACATTATGCAATCTACCAGTAGGGATAACTGGGCCATGCTCACCAGCTCTCCTCGCTAAATACTGGAATATGTAGAATCTTAATGAATTCAGAACTTGTTCCAAAACACTAAAAGAATCCTTTCATTCCAAATACAATTGGTCCGACGAGTAGACTATTACGGCGCATGATAAACAGACCAAGAAAAAGAGGTCAGATTTGAAACAATGCACAACTGATTTTACTGTCGTCATGTCGAAATAGTTATTCATGCGCGCAGCATCTTAACAATTCAAGGAAGAAATTGTGAGAAAATCTTTTCCTTTCTCCCAAAACAACTAGACTGAAACTAGACAGCTCGTCCCCACCAGCAGACAAAAGATCAGTCTGAAGTTCTTCTAGATCGCCTTATTTTTGCTTGGCAGGGGTTGACAGTGCTGTAGTGTCTCATTACCATGGTAATATAGGGTTTGAAGTAATTACCCACCGCAGATGAATAGGAGACATATCGGAGCACACTTTGCAGTGGCCTCTTCCTGACAGGGTAGAATACTCGCCTCGTGTCCCTTTTGTCATCAGCAGCTAACTGGCTACGAACACCTTAATGTGCAGGTTACCGCAAATCCTGTTATTTAAGAGTAGAGATCCATTCTTTCACTCTCGTCAATTATCTCCCTTCACGAGTCGTTTCTGAGGAGCAGTCGGAGAGGTCTCTGGTTAACTCTCACTCCTCTGCCATTTACCTCATCCTTGTTTTTTAAGCAACGTGAAAAAACCGCGCAAATGCGACTGAAAATCATTGTTTATGGTCCTCTCTCTCTCTCAGGATGATGCTTTAATTTATAGCTGTCATACTGTGATTTGAAAGAGGCAGAGCAAAACTTGGGATCACTGTCTTGTCTTTTATGTGTGCTGAAGCAAAATACATGTAAGAAATGACATGAGCGTGACCCGCGGGATCGCAGGAAGTTTAATTGGGAGATATATGACATTGGTGTGGCACTAATCAAAACGCTTAGATTGTTAATTACACTCAGATGGTTTATCCAGTTGTATAATTCCTGTTCATTGTTTCATGATAAGATATCAATTTCACTTAATAGCTGTAGTTTTTATGTCATCCTCCATTGAATGTCTGACAGTGTTGCAGTGACATGTTTAATAGTCGGAATGCAAATATGAACATGCATGTTCGAAAAACCTATTTTGAAGTTGCCTTTTTAAAGCGACAGTTAATCCAAAACTGAAAATTCCATCATTTGTTCTCATGATGTTCCAAACTTTCTTTTGCTGCAGAACAAGACAAAAAAAAGATGATATTTTAAGCCCTTAAAAAAACATAAAATGATTTATCAGTTTATTATTATATTTTTTTATTGTCCATTTTAGGAAACAACATTTACTCTTAATCTACAAACAGCATTTACTCATAATCTGAAGGATAAATATCCTGTTAAATTTAGAGCTAAAAATATGGCATAAATATAATGCAGAAATATGGTGACAGTGTTTCTACAAATTGTAACCGTATATTTCATCAAGTGATATTGTTTAATGAATGTTAAAATACTAATCCACAGTACCTACTTTGTACTGTAAAATTTATTGATAACCTCCATAATACAGATGGTAAAATAAAGTCACATGATGAATCATTGGTTATCGTAAGAAGCCTATCCTTAAAACATATATCATCAGTGCAACATGCATAATACTAAAATAATGTGCAATAAACATGAACTAAATAATAGAAAACACAAAACTTCCTAATGTACATTACTGATAACAAAAATAAGAACAAACAAAACTATTTAAACAAAATCCAATCATGCAGGGACTTCTGGAAATGTTCTGTTTACTGTTTCACTGTAAATTACATGATAAATCATAGTTTTTTAACTTCTAAAAACTATACATTTTACAGTGAAGATGCATATAATGCAACTGTATTATATGCGTTGTATAAGTAACTTACAGTTAATCAATTAGTTTTTACTGTTGCATTTTTTCAGTTTCTTTTCTGTATAAATTACAAACATTTTACAGTGTGGTTGTACTCTCCAGACTCTCTTTTTAAAGAGAACAATAAGTCTGAGCACCTTGTGTATCATCTGTTTTCCTCCATGTTGTTGGTTTTGCTAACGGCATATAGTTTCATGCTGATAGCAGTGTGGTTATTTCTTCTTTCCTGTAAGTGGAAAAAAAAACATCAAATTGCCTTGAAACACATAGATGCGAGCTGTGAGGAAGAATCTTATTACGTGTGATTTGTGCCTGAAAGTTTCTTACATACATAACCTCAATTTGCTTGTTCTGACCTCTTTTCTCCATACTGCCATATGTTTAATACTCACACTGTCTGTCTCTCTCTCTTTCTTTCTCTCCACCACCCTCTCCCTCTCTTAGTGCATAGCCACACAATTGAACTATCCAGAGAATGTGTTGACGGCTTTAATGACATCCAATTTTAGAGTCCTTCACATCCATTAGTGGCAATTACCTTACCTGAGTTTGCATTAGTGTTAATACCACATTCTTGCAGGCAGGAATAATGAAAATAATATGACAGTTATGATATGAAATGTTGGATCAATTTTCATCATCCTGAGAAAAATGGGCAGCTTCCATGTTTTACGCTCCACCTTCCTCAACCTCAAATTACGCTGCCTTGGAGGTGCAAGAGGAGACGTGAGACTCAAAGAGAACACACTCTCCCATGATACTTTTAACTGTGAGAATGCGTTGTAACTTTTAAGCACTTTTTTTTTTTTTTCTAGAGATCTCCTTGACTTTCTGTTTGTAATACTAGCAAATGACTGGCAAAAGAAAGAAAGCTGAATGCAACAATAAAAGGTTCCCCAATTTAAAAAAAAAAAAAGTTATATATATATATATATGTATATATATGTATGTGTGTGTGTGTGTGTGTGTGTACATCAGAGGGATGGCGTATCTCCTAATAACCATCCTAATGGACAACAAATTATTTTTTTGTGTTTTTAACCCCTTCAGACCTGAATTGTTTTTCACTGAACAAAATTTTTTTTATTCACTTGATATTTGCTCTTCTCCAATATAGAAATAAGTCTAAAAAACAAGATTTGTGCCAACTCATTTTTTTTTATTAGATTTTTTTCATGTCCACTATAATGGACACCAGGACTGAAGAAAAATAAAAATCCCCATATTTTAACCATACATAATAAGTAGAGTTTGTGCACTATAGTTGAGCTAGTGTTTAAGATGTTGAAAAGAACACATTCTATAAGAATGAACAATGCAGTAAGAATGTGGGAAAAAAGTAAGATGATGAACTCTCAAAAAAACCTGTTTGATTCTTTTTGTTGGTTGAAGTGGGTGAATCTGAGTATATGTATAAATGTCTTTGTGTGTATGTGAAGTGGTTTATGTGTACTTGCTGATTGTTTTGATGAATATATGATTGTGTGCATTATAGCATCAATGCATCAGTGTGCGTGGAGGGGGTGCGAGTGTTTGTGTTGCTGTGTATTCACTGATCTCACATCTACTTTAGCTGTTTCTCATTAAAACCAATGAAAAGTTGATTGACAGGCTCTGGTCACATTGATGACATAAATGAAATCGTATTAATATTAATTTCATTAATTAACATCAATGTTCATAAAACATTAACATTAGAATTTGTAGCTCTGTATTTAGCTTTGAAATGCTTCCACAAATTTCTCAACCTGTAATCCCTGAGGTGCTGTTGATATCTTTCAAGACCCGATGTCCATTGCGATGGACATAAAATTTTTTAAAAATCCTGTGTTCTGCAACTCTGAAAGATCTTCAAAATAACTTTGAATATTATCGTTTGATAGTCTTAATTTTATAATAGGTGCAAGTTGATGAGGCTAATATAAACATAAACCTGCATATAAAAGGTAAAATGTGGACTTCCTCCTCTTCTTGTCTAGTTGGTTAGTCATGCCTCTCTTTTGTGATGCCTGTAGCTCAATCAGGGACCAGTCAGTGACCAGGCATTGCTCATATTATGAAAACATAAAATTTGACTGGTTTAAACAAAAAATCATGTGATGTCCATTTCAATGGACGCAGGGTCTGAAGGGATTTTACATTATTTTATGGACTTTTTATATGTCAGAACCTTTATCCAGTTGTTTAATTACTGTTTATTGTAACACATGATATACGTTTCACTTAATAGCTGTAGTTTTTATGTCGTCCTCCACTGAATGTTTGATAGTGTTGCATTTGTATACATATTTATGGTTGCAGTGACATGTTTAATAATCAAACATGCATTACTTTTATTTTATTTTATTAATTTTTAAAGGGATAGTTAATCCGAAACTGAAAAATTGTGGTGTCATTTATTCATTCTCATTTTGTTCCAAATCTGTGTGACTTACTTTCTTCTAGAGAACACAATGATGTTTTGAGCACATAAAAAAATAAATAAATAAATAAAACACACACACACATTTTCCATTTTTTTTTTAATTGTCCATTTTAAATTTGTCCATTTTAAGACCATTTCTGCCACATAACAAATAAAAATTATGCTTTGGTAAATCATAATACTGACATGAAAAGTAAAAAAAAAGTTACAAAAAAGAGAAATCCAGTTATAAAAAAATGACTTTGTCATAACTTTCTCTATTGAAATGACTCCAAATCGAAATCAGCGCACCAAATCCAAATATCACATACCTATAATGTTGTGGATCAACATGGGAAACATTCAAGAAAATGTTATTTTGCACTAGTCTGATCTGTACGGGTGGTTGTATGTATCCATTAGTGTTGACTGCCTTTGAGTTCATCGCTTCAATATCTATCCATTCACTCCATCATAGCCCATGTGCTCACTCATGCTCCATATGTAGTCATTGCAGTATCTGAGGGTTAGCCACAAAGTTGTTTGTTGTGTGAGCTGCTTGAGCAGGGATAATGTGGGGAACACTTAAAAGCTGAAGTCAGTGGAGACCAGACCTTGGGAAATGCATTTGCTCTGAGTACTGCTAAGGCCCTGTATGCTGGCTTTGTGCATCAAGGATGAACTCTGGCATTTTGACCAACAGTTTAGCATGCTATTAACCGAAAGCATATGTTCTTTGCACGTAAAGCTCTATGTTCTCTGTATTCATGTTTTAGATGGCATTCTATGATTTCATTTATAATGTAATTAGACTACAGGCACACTTTCTGGTGTGATCTTACAGTATGTTTCTTTTTTAAATGGTGTGTTTAGGCTTATTTATTATTAGCTCAATAGTGTTCTTCTGAATTTACTATTCATCAAAGATTACTGAAAAAATGCATCAGTTTCTACAAAAAAAAAAAAAATATATATATATATATATATATATATTGAGCAGCACAACTGTTTTAACCATTGATAATAATGAGATATTTCTTCAGCACCAAATCAACATATTAGAACGATTTCTAAAAGATCATGTGACACTGAAGACTGGAGTAATGGCTGCTGAAATTCAGCTCTGCCATTGCAGTAAAAAATACATTTTAAAATATATTAACATTAAAATATATATTTTAAATTGTAATAATATTTCACAAAATTTCTGTTCTTTTTTTTTTTTTTTTGTATTTTTATCAAAGATGCAGTCTTGGTGAGACTTGAACATTTTAAAAAATCTTACCAACACCAAACTTTTGAACAGTAGCTTATATACATTTAAATTTAAAATGCTAATTTATGAGGTTCATAGCTTTTTGCCCTTGGATAAAAGTTCTTAGACATAATAGTCAATGAAACATTCAACATAAATCTTGAGATTTACATTATTTTGTCAAATATATATTCTCTGAATGGCTTCAAATAGTCATGTTACATACACCTTTACATTTGCCTCACTATCAGCTTGAAAATGGATTGAAATTCTCAAGTGTGTGTGATAATCCAGATAATCCATCCTAATTAAATTAAATTATGAAGAACCTCATTCAGAGCCTTTTTTCAAACTCATGTAACAGCACTCCTTGATAACTTCATGGACTCATGGAAAAAGAGTAATTTGTTTCAGGGAAAATTGATACATTATCAGATTTCCTATTTGAGTTTGTTGTAACTAATTAAAGGGGTCACACTTGTACTTTGTAGTAAGATTTTAATAGCAATTAAGAGTAATTATCACAGTTGTCTAAATTACAGCTCAAACTTCATTTTCACTTTTTTTCCCTCATAGGTGAACACTGAAATATGCTGTGCTAGTGTTTCAGTTCACTCTATGAAATTTACTTACTCATACAAAGTGTCAGTCTCACAAAAGCCTGAAAATTTTAAACAATGGCCATTAGTTTAAAACTTGTTTTTCTAGCGAAAGCCAAGTCTCTTGACGGTAAAGCGAGTCACATGAAGAAACGAGTACAGTGGAGCACGAGTAATCAAATAAAGCACATTTCACGGACTGCAACTGCAACAAGACCTTTTCATGAGAGGAACAAGGAGCGGTATGCGCTCGGTTAGCGCTGCGGGCCCTCTGAGAGTACGCTATGGCACGCTGTGTTTTTGAAGTTGTAAAAAAAAACATGCATAACAGTCTATTGAACAGTTAATAAGCTTAGTTAAAAAAAGAACAGCATTCAGGGATGTGAGTGAGTGTGTGTGTGTGTCCTCCAGTGGGCCGGATAATTATTGTCTTTACCAAGTGTTCAGGTGCCCCTGGAGTGCGTCGGATGGCTAAATGCCGGCAGTAAACAAATTAACTGGCTGACGTAGCTGCAGACTTAGCGCTCCTCACTACCCCTGTGCCTCTGCACGTCTGAGGGCCACCGTTCCTCGGGGACGGAGCAGCGGCAGTGTGCGGATCTTAGGATGTACATCCATTCAACCATGCTGAACCGTTATCTGCTACAGTACATTCAAGATGCTGGACAGATTTTAATTACAACTTCAAATATTAAGTTTGATCCTTAAATTCTGCATGATGGTCAGTGACATTTAAGAGAGTCCAAGGGACAAAAGGAAGAAAGTGTAGTTCTACAATTTTTAATAAGTTTAAACTGAATGACACTAAAAATTTCATGTGGTGTAACCATCAAAATAATATATCTCCTTATAGTTTAAATAAATGAGCATCTTAATTATTATCTTTCAAAGACTGTATATATATTGTTAGGTAAAAAGATAAAATATTTTTGGTAAAAAGTATGATTTATTTTTGCACCACATGACATACCAGAGCTAACCTTGTCTTGTCATAAAAGGTAAAATTATCTAAAAATCTGACTTATGTTGACACAGTCATGAAGATTGGCAGGGGTTCTCTACATGAAATCGCTTTCTGTTTTTCTGCATGTTGGTTGCACCATGTGACTTTGACTTGGTGGGCAAATAGAAAAAAATATATATATATATTTTACATTAATAGGCACTGAAACAATTTTCTTTGTTAGAAATAATAATACTAAAAAAGTTTATGCAATAGTACTTGATAAGGTTTTCTTCTAAAAATGTCAGTCTTTTAATGAGGCTTTTTTTTTTTTTTACTTTATCTCTCCCAAAAAATACTAAAATGAAATTTAATGCTCTTCATAACAGAGGTATGTGCAAGTTATTGTATGTAAACATTTGAATGCATTTTTGAATAAATTAATAGGTATAGCTGCTTTATGTCTTTGGCCTATTATCATGTCTACATAAAGTATGTTTATATATATACCTGTATATACATATCTATTACCATTCAGAAGTTTGGCTTCACAATAATTTTCCTCCCTTTGAGGGAAAATTGATACTTTTATTCAGCAAGGATGCAACTGATAAAGATTATTAAATTGATCAAAAGTGACAGTAAAGACAATGCTACAAAAGATTTCTATTTCAAATAAATGCTGTTCATCAACCTACGTGTTTATCAAAAAGTCCTGAAAAAAGACACTAAATTGTGGTTTCCTGATTTGATATATAAAATGTGTGTGTGTGATAGAATGCATGCGTGTTAAGAGGAGCTGAGGTTGGTCTGTTGAGCTCCCTCTGCTGTCTCCTGCAGCACACGCCGTCACACATTCTGCTGCTGTCAGATCTCCAGCATAAACCACATGCTGAGAGAGGATGGAACGTTTGGATACGATGATTAAAAACAAAGACGAATTGACCGCACTGAAGTTGATAAGTTAATTATTTCACCATGTCGGACCTCTTGAGCCTTTTATCATATTCTAAGCGACTCACAGAAAAGACCAATCACAAATGAGGTATTTAATATCTCCAATGATTTCACTTAGAAACAAATTAGATGAGATGGAGAACAAATTGAGCCATTCAAATGTTTGTCCTGAGAAAAAGATGTCAGTATCATGTCTGCAGTTGTCAAGTTTCAGAACAGATCTCAGCAATGTCTCAAAATGTGCTCAGATGTGCACAGTATTAATACATATATAATATGAGCCACATTAATTATATACTATGTCAGATATAAGGAATTTTAATGACAAACATCCGAGATACTTCATTAAGTCTATACAACCACTAAACAATTAAACTGTTGTGACATTATGGACATACAGTTTGAGATTTTTGTCAAAAATAGGTTGTTTATTTGAATTATTCAAGTTAATGTTCAATCCTCTGTTGATATTTTGGGAGAAAAACAACAGTCGCCGAGGCTGTGCTTAATGACGCAAACAGCACGAACCCCTCAGACCTGTCTGCTGCTGCTAAAAGCGTCTACGTCCACTCCTGCCAGATGAAGACATACAGCCTTAACACCCTGATTCCAAAATCTGGCACTCAGCGTAATCTCTAATCTGGAGATTTATCTCCCATATCTGTAAATGGAGCGATCTGCGAGAATTAGGAAATGATAAAAATAAATTCAGCTAAAATGTGTCATCAAGGTGCCCGGCAAGACATAACTGCAAATGATGATCTCGTTTTTGTCTCGTTTTCAGCACACCTCACGCACCTCTTGAAAGCTCCAGGATGCATTAGGCTTTGGCGTCCCTGCCAGAGATGCTAAAAAAGGAGCCAAATGCATATCCACACAAGCAGGAAGTGAGGAGGTTACCTGCGTGTTTGTCAACAAGAGC